>JAOPJH010000002.1:10137714-10148306 GCA_027122575.1 Merluccius polylepis | reverse complement strand
CTGTTATTATGATTATTATGATTATTACCATTACTATTATTACTGTTATTATCGTTATTACCATTACTATTATTACTGTTATTATGATTATTATGATTATTACCATTACTATTATTACTGTTATTATCGTTATTACCATTACTATTATTACTATTATTATCGTTATTACCATTACTATTATTACTGTTATTATCGTTATTACCATTACTATTATTACTATTATTATCCTTATGATGAGGACTATTCTAACTGTTGTCATCATTGTAAGAACTAAGCAGGCCTCTCCTCAGTCCTCACCTCCGCCGCTCCGGTAGCAGAGGTACGGGAACCGCCACACGTTGCCCAGACCCACCGCGTAGCCCACGGACGCCAGGACGAACTCCACGTCCCGACCCCAGGTGGGTCGTCCCGGTCCCGCGGGGGGTCGTCCCGGTCCGGCGGGAGGTCTTCCCGGTCCGCCTTCCTCGGTCTCCGCATGGGGCTGCCGGGGGTCCTTGAGCAGGTCCAGGTCCAGGTACCGCTCGGGAGAAGGAGCCGTGATTGTGTTTTCAGCTCCGAGACCCATGCTGCTGTGTGGTCTCCGCTAGACCGGTCTTTTCGGGAGGGGGACACGTGGAGTTGGAGGTCCCAGGAGCTGATGGAGCCGGGATGTAACGCTGCCGGCCGGTCAATTCAATGGATTAGCAGAGGATGCGGGACCAGGACTTCATCCAAGCGGTCTTCGGACCACCTCACGACCCAGACCACGGATCAATGAAACAGGTGAGTCTCAACGACCTGGACCCAGTAAGACGGTACTAGTGAAGCAGCTCCTCGGCTATACTACAATAACCCTGAGTAGTACGCGGTGGTGGGAGCTGGACCCGCCTCTGGTCCGGACCCGCCTCTGGTCTGGACTGGACCCGCCTCTGGTCCGGTCCCAACACGCCCACATGGCCCTGCGTCATGTGCCGTTCGCGAACGATCCGTTCCACTGAGTCTTCAGGGCGAACCTGGATGAGGAGAGGATCTGTTCATGTGAACAACAACCAGTCCCAACATCCAGTCCGTCCAGTCCCCCCATGGACCTGGATGGGGGTCAACACAGCAGTCTGGTGGCTACTAGTCATGTCATTTTGACTAGTAGCCATTCTAATTAAACATATCTACAATTCATTTCTCACTAGTCAAAGTGTTAATTCTTGATATCAACAATGAATGTCTTACTAGTGGAAATGTTCAGTGTTCTTACATTACAGATATCATAAATGGAAATGTAGACATCTAAAATTATAGTCGATGTAATTATTGATATATCGGCTTGGAAATCTAAGAATGTCATTACAGATATCTGGAATTGCATTTCAGATATCTGAAATGACGACATATCCAACATGAATATGGCGACATATCCAACATGACTATGGCGACATATCAATTCAATTCAATTCAATTCAATTCAAACTTTATTACAGACCCATGGAGATCAATATAGTAAATATACACTAAAACAGCACAGTATCAATAATAAAAAAAACAGAAAAAGAAAAAAAAATGATGTAACAGTTACACAGCATTGTAAACAGAGTGTTCAGGGTCTAGCATACAGACATGTTCGCCAGTGATTCCACAGTCTGGAATAGAATTTGATCGAGCTGCACTCGTGATTTGACAGGACAGCAATGACATCATTTTCAGATGCAGATGCCCTGCACATGAATCTATACATTAGATTTCTCAGTACAGCCGAGCAAGTCGGCACCCCAACACTAACGAACATATGGCTTGCACTAGAGCTCCTAGGAGCTCTTAGCAGCAGCCTCATGCTATCATTATAAGCCACAGTGAGTTTTCTAATACTCTCTTGCTTATAACGACACCACAGGTGAGCAGTATACAGAGATGTACAATAAGCTTTAAAAAGTGATATTTTCACAGGAATAGAGCACATGGCGAACTTGCGACACAAAGTATTTGCCTGAGCATACAGCTTTCTTCGCTGTCTAAGGATATCCTTGTCATCAGAGAGGTCATCTGAGATGACATGGCCCAAGTATGTAATCTCATTACACACACTAAGTAACACGTCAGACAAATAAAAATTAGGGAAGGTTGACTGCCTGTCCCCTCTGCTTCTAACTATCATGAGCTTGCTCTTTTTGGCGTTGTATATGATGTCAGAGTCAGCACCGTACTGCGAGCATATTCTTAGGAGCTGTTGGAGACCAGCGCTACATGGGCTAAAGATGACCAAATCATCTGCATACATGAGATGGTTGATAATCGAGTCACCAACCCTACAGCCCGTACCTGATGTATTTAAAAGCAAAGATAAATCATTCATATATAAATTAAACAGAATTGGAGACAATATCCCCCCCTGGCGAACAGAGTTGGACACCTGAAAGGGACCAGATGTCACATTCCCCCATTTTACTCTCATTGTCTGATGTGCATACCAATACACTAAAATACGCACTAAAAAGCTAGGGGCCCCACTTCTAGACAATTTATAAAATAGTTTAGCATGATTAACACGGTCAAAAGCTTTAGAGGCGTCAATAAAACACATAAACATAGTAGAATTTTGTCTATTAAATGTATCTAAAATTTCCTTGAGTGCAAGAATACATAAATCTGTACCAAGTTTTCTCTTAAAACCAAATTGGTTGTCAGCAGACAGGATAAACCTCTCAAGTCTACTCAGAATAAGTGTCTCCATAACCTTAGACATGACACTGGCCAGAGCTATTGGCCTGTAATTATCTGAACTGTTCAGCTTACCTACCTTATCCTTAACTACTGGCACTAGGATAACAGAGAGCATAGATTCAGGTAACACACCATGTACAAACAGCCCGGTATAGCACATGGCCACCAGAGGGCATAATTTCCCACTAGCATGTTTCATATGCTCTGACAAATATGCTCTACAAAATACATTTAAACAAGTTGCATAGCAGTCATGTGGCTTTAGTCTAAATCCTTCTCCATCACTTAACAGAGGTTTTAGCAAAATTATGGGTTCAATGGCTTCTCTACGACTTGCTTTAATTTTCTTTTCTGCATTCCGCTTGTTAATCCTAGACAGAAAGTGTGGGTTATATACACATGTATTAGAGCTGGTTGAGCCGTTGCCGACACAGGGGTAGTTCAAGTACCTGGGTCCCATCACTCTTTTGGACAAGGAAGACCTCACTCCAGATCTGGATGCCGGTGGTCTCTGGTTCTGAGCCTCCCCTCCAAGAGAACCCAGTCAGGGGCTCTTCATCATCTCCCAGCCAGTTTTCATCCGACTGAGAAGGAGACATTGTATATTACATTTACCTTTAGTTAAAGTCACAGATGCCTTTATCCAAGGCGACTTACACAAACAGGATTCAAATGTTGCGTTTGTCATATCATGTACAAGTTACAAAGTGACCTTGAACACAAATATATATTTCAATTTATACCAGTTGGCTGCGGCAACATTATTCAAAACAATAATATATATGGACTGATTTATATTAAAGTACTGAGTACTACCTCATATAGTAGCAGAACAGGAAAGACAAACAACAAGTGGATATTTTCAATATTGGCTGTGTGTGGGACCACGAAGCAACTCACCTTCCTATACATATAGCGCAGCATGAAGTCAAGCAGGAAGCTCTTCCCCTTCCTAAAGGCGCCGGCGACCGACAGAACCACCACATGTTTGTCGCGGATCTCCGGGGCGAGAAGGACACGCGCCAGAGCCTCCGTGTCCAACGCGAAGGAGTGCTCCTCCTTGCACACGGTGACAATTTGAACTGGACCCGGGTCGCTCTCCATGGTTCTCGCTGCAGCTCTCTGTAGATGTCAAAAATGAAACATATGTGAAGGACACTCACATGCACACACACGCCCAGGGGGAACAGACTGACGAGCAAAAGAGGAATCCCATGATAAGAAATAAGACGTTTAGAGTGAGACAAGGTTTGGCTTTGTGTAACGACTATACGGTGGCATATTACGGCTGTTAACACTGTGTTCCCCCGAGGGCTATGCTTTGAACCCACAAACAGATTTCCTTTGAGAGAGTTCAATAGACTTCATTGTTGGCTCTGTAAACCGTTTGTCCTTCATGCATAAAAGGGAGGTGCTTGCATGACAAAAATCCTCAATACACAAAGTGTTTGCTTTAACTTTTTTTATTTAATCATTTTCATTTGCTCATTCTCATTCTCCGTCTCCCTCTCTCATACTTGACCATCCTTTCACTCACTCACTCACTCACTCACTAACTTACTTACAGAACAGCTCTCAGTAGGTGTGGCACATAGGACTAGACATGCCATACATTTCACAGCAATGAATGTACAACGACTTTGTTCTCTGTCTTCACAGAAAACACCCTAACTTCACAGCCAGCCCCTTAACAAATCTGATGATATACTAGTTGATTGGAGTGGATATGATTTAGTGTTTGCTCTTTAAAACATCATCTAAAAAGGTAGCTTTAGCCTATACGAAACGGCTTTCCTTGCAAATACGTGTAATGCAGTTGACCGACACCAGTTAACGTTTTGCAAACAAGAACCAAGAGAAATATGAAATGTAAAATGTCATCAGTGGATGGGAGGTTCGCTTAAAACAAACCTAGCAAAGCTGGCTTCCAGACGTCAATCTTGAAACACCCAGACATTAAATGTATTTTCAAGAGTCTTTATAAGCAAAAAACATGTACTTGTTTTTGTAGGCAATGACCTATTTTCTATGTCAAGCTGTTTCAAACCATAAACCCTTACAATCGCTAGCTGCGGATTGTTGCTAATCCGTTAGCCAGTTAGCTGGTTGAGCGAGATGCGTGGCAATATTAAAACGCACAAACATTAGCAGCAGACTTCATCCTGATAAAATGTTCGTCATGTCACATATTCTTACCTTTTGGTTTCTTCAAATGGACGTCAACACAAACGTATATGAGCCAGAGAAAGTAAAAAGGTACTTCGGGTGGAATACAACCACAACACGACTACAAAAACTTTATCCCCACCACGAAACTTTCGCGTTTCCGTACTATCGTGTGCAGGTTGCATTATGGGTAATGTAGTTCTGGTGCTTTCTAAACATTTAAAATTGATATACGCTACTGGGAAACTGAGTCCTGTGCTTGAAGTATGGGTGCGAAACTTTGTGAAAAATGTGTTTTAAAGTTGATGGTTGGCAATTGATTAGGCAAGGACGATAATATATGTTTTTAATGTAAAAAGCTGGAATTTGTCTAATCCCAGACTGATTGGTACCGTATGCATATTAAGTAACAAACCAAAAGATGATGATGTATTGACAATGTTAAATAACATATAATTACATAATAATAATAATAATAATAACAACATTAATGCTAAGAGTCCCATCTGAAAATTATTTACATTTTTTGTTTTATTGTTGAAATTTTCACCATCAAAAAGGAAAATCTAACTAACGTGATGAACAGTAATGTCCAATTGAACATCCACAAAGGTGATAAGGCTTAGTTGTTGAATTTGGAGACAGTCTCAAGATTTCAGAAAGAACATCTCATGCATTTGGGAATGGTAATAAATGGCAGTGGATTTTCTATTGTCATCAAATAAATGTGATTTACAAACAGGACACTTGCATAATCATTAGTAGTTGTGTAGGTTTTTCAATTTTTTCAGCTAAATGAATTCAGTATAAAGTTACCTTACTACTGACTTTCACATTAGAATGTCTCATATCTGTAAAAAAAAAAAAAAAACATTTAAGTATGAAGACCAATACTGGTTTGAAGAACCATATTTTAACCTCAAAGTAGATTTTAATCTATACTTCTGGCCTTAAATATTCAATTTTTCATTGGGGGTTTAGAGTGAACAATCATTACCTCTCCCCTAAAAGTGCCTCTGACTCCAATAGCTGAGTAAATACATGTAATGTGATTTGTGATCTACCAACATATAAACCACAAGGCAGTAGTAAAATGAACACACAAAGCTGGCAGAATGTTTCACAACCACCTCGCTGTTGCCGCATCTGGAAAACACAAAAAAAACACCTTTGTCATTGTGTTGGCCAATGTCAGCCATCTAATGCGCCGCTAACCAGAGCTGTTTTGTATCTGTTGAGTGTCAGTAAAGGCATTGGTGCCCACCCCCAGCGAGGTCCAGCAGCGATCCGGCTGCCTCTTGGGCCTCGGCATCCAGCTGCAAGATCTCCACGGACTCCAAGTCCAGCTCTGTGTCCCCCGGCAGCACCAGGTACTGATACTGGTGGTACTGGTAGTAGTGCAGCTCGATGTACCCGCTGTCTGAAAGGGGGTCTTTCTCCTTCTCCTCGCCGGCCTCCTCCTCCTCCTCCTCCTCCTCCTCCTCCTCCTCCTCCTCAACAGACATGGTGACGAGCTCCTCGTGGTCAGGGGTCAACACGGCAGAGGAGTTCTCAAAGAGAGTCGGGTTGTCGGAGTTCAGGATTTGGGACGGTGTGGACATGAGAAGGGAGTGAGAAAGGGAAGCTGCACAAGAAAAGGCAAATTAGAACGTTAACAATTCGACAAGTGCATGCTTCCGGGTACCAGTTAGGCCCCCGATAAAAAAACAAAAAGCAAAGGGACAAAGACGAGTCTATACAGCCTAATTCTGGGGCCATCAGTTGCCAAGGTTAGAAAAGGTTGTTGCTGTGGTGACGGAACGCAAACACACCGCGTTACATGCTGAGAGAGCAACAATAAAGGAAGCATCCGGGCAGTAAAAGTCAGGGGGCTGTTACTCTATTGACGGAACAGCTTAAAAGGAGTTGAAATAAACAGCATTGAATCCGTTCTCAGTCTAATCAGTCACTACTTACCTGACATTTCCACAGAATCGCACACCATAGAAGTCCCATAGTCAGCTCCTTCTAACCTGGTTGACAGAAAGCCACATAGCCACACTGAATACATTCTAGATGTAAAACAATAATGCTATTACAGTAGTGTTACGACTACGAGTACTTGTAAACTACATACCAAGCAATGAATAACCCTGAGTTAATGTTCACATTGCCACTGATTGTTCACTCATGGATGAAGCAAGGCTCGTACTCACAAGGCCGGCATGTTGACCAGAGTACTGTTGGTGCCGTGGTAGTGATGGGTCTTCCTCAACACCTCCAGAAGTGTTGCTCGATACTCCGGACACACACACCACAGAGAACCCTTCCCTACTGACTGAAACACACAGGACACTAGTTTTGCTAGCGCTGTTGGTACAGTTGACTCCTGCAGCGGCACTACACAGAAGAGTGTTATACAGGGGCTTTTGAAGGAAGGGTTCCCATGTGACAGTTGGCACCCACCTGGCTTTTGTCCCGCTGGATCCTCCGGAAGCTCTTGCTCAGAGACAGGTTGTGGCGGACAGAGTTCCTCCATCCTCCAGAAGCTGTCCTGTAGTAGGGAAAGCTGTTGACGATCCACTCGTAAATCCCTTTCACCGGAAGCATTTTGTTTGGCGAGTCTTCTATTGCCATGAAGATAAGACTGCTAAACGAGTAGGGGGGCTTGTTTGAAGAGGGGGAAAGAGATTCGGCAGGCGCGACAGCCTCTGGTTGTTGGGGCAGCGGGTTGACCTTGGGCAGAGGCTGAAGCGGTAGCAGGTTGCAGCCCCTTTGATGCAGCCAACTCAGGCAGGTCAAGTCATCCTGGTCGGATGCGTTTGCGGAGCTAGGGCAGTGTGTGTTACGTTCTTCGAAGCAGTGAGAGGATGAGTTTGAGAGAGGGGAAGACTGGGTGGACTCTAAGTTAGTGGGAGAAAGCGAAGAGGGGGATGGGGGGAAGGAAAGCGGCGAGAGAGGGAGTAGTAGCGTGTGTACATTGGAGGAGGCCTGCGAGGGAGAGCGATACAGCGGTTGTGATCCAGCGAGGGCAGTGGTGGGACAGGGGGAATGAGTTATGGGAGATGGTATTGTATTAGAATCAGCCTCCATCGTGCTCCAGGCGGTAAGTGCCCTTGATCATTCGATTGTACACCTGTGGGAATATGAGAACAAGGCTGCATGGATACTGGGAATAGAACCCTGGGTTTATACTATCCCATCATCACCCCCCCCCCCCCCCACCACCACACACACACACACACACACACCATTGCATCAAAAACACTTTCATTAACATATGCTTGCTTTGAAGTTAAAATAGACACAAAGGCTCTGAAATTGCATTATAATATGTTGAACGTCTGCATATGCAGCGACTTCTAGTTTAAAATGTTACCTTAACAGGTGGCTGTTGGTGGACAATAACTCAACTCAGTAAAGTGGACTACTTATTTAGGCGTAGGTACAGTCGTCGGTTGCCCATATACAAACATTTAATTGAAGCTGTATTTGTGTAACAAATTCATTTATAAACACGCCTCAATGCAACAGCATAAAGCACATGTCCTTTAGGCAGCTCAATAGGAAAATGGCGCTGCAGTATAAAGTTACATTTCCTTTGCCTTCTGCAATCACCTGGTGAACTCTGTGGCATTTTCTTTGAACTAATAAAATCGTTAGTTACCTACCAAATATTGTCGCACGGCCCAGGCAGGTATCTTTAAAAGCTGGTGTGAAAGGTAGAAGTGTGATAATTAAAGAGCAACACAGTCGCATTCCACGCTCCGTGTTGGTTCGATCCCGTCCTGTGTATCCATGGAAACCAAAAGGACGCTTTGAAGGTTACGCGCACCAGGCGCGTCCGCGTAGATATCGTGACCGTTTACCTCCGACATCTGTGTGGTCTTAATACAAATAGCTTCCACAGCCGCCAAAAGAGCAATCTTTCAAGTGACAAATGTATAAAGAAACCTTTTTTTAATATATACACAAAAGCTTGAACAAGGTAAGTCAACCTTTGAATGGTAAATAAGTATTTTTTTCTAGAAAAAAACAAACCAAAATTTTTTTACCATGATCTATTTTTGATAAATAAATGTAATACTCAAGACTAAAGACAAGACAAATGGCCTTGATTTTCAAAATTTGATCAGAAAAGGGTACTCAGGTAATGTGTGTACATTGTGAGTGTTTGTGAGTACCAGGAACCGCTGTTTGACTGTTTGTATAAATATTTTATATTCATAAAGGAGAAGATGGAATTAGAAAATATCTTTGAAAATGACAATGAAAGTTCTTTCCACTTAAATGCTGTTGATCAAAATATATGCATTTAAAGCACACATTATATAAAACAAGCTTTTAGCAGGCGATATTTACTGTGCTGGTAAATCACTGTAAATGCTATCAACACTTCAAACAAGCTCACAACAAGCTCAATATTGATATTTTATAAGTTGACAGTAGAGCATAAAAGGCAGGTGTATTAAACTGTGAATGTATTAAGCACATGGGTTGATGGCCTAACAGGGTGGGGGGGGGGGGGTCTTTTTAGGTCCAGCACGATTAGCCTTCGGTGCGATCCGCCCCTCATTGTCACCTGACCAAGTGTGAGGTAAGCCAATAGATGATGATTGGCTGAAAGGCCGCGGTAGCCACGGTGATATAGAGGCGGAGACGAGGCTTTGCACTGGCTCCCGCCCCCATCGAGTCAGAGGACAGAGATGAGAGAATCTTCATTTTCAAGGAGCGGACCTGGGGAGTTGAACATCGTTTTGCTTCAGTTAACACATATTCTTTGAATTGTACATAACACAGAAAACAGACAGAAGTTAATAGAATTACTCAATTTAGTTAGCCATAAAGAAAGGTTTTAAATGTCACAATGAGACAGGGGCAGATAATTGGTAATAATTACATCTGCATTAAGCTTCAGCTAGCTGCCACAAACCTAGCTCCAAGGCAGAATATTTTATAGAGACTCAAAACAATTTGAAATAAACACCATCATTTGTTGTTAGAATCATAAGGTGACTTTAGCCAACTTCCAAATACTGGTCTCCAACTTTGTTTCACCATAGTTCCTGCAACAACCACACACTGGTAGCATTGCAGGAATCAAATATAATGCAGAGTTTGCTTGTTGTTAAAGGTTTTAGACCCGTCTTCTAGGGCTGGGACGATATGCTCTTCTCCCGATTCGATTCTTTTAAGATTTTTGGGGTGCCGATTCGATTTTAATTGCGATTCTTCGATATTGCTGATTTTTGCGATTTTTTGTTTGCTTTTTTAAACACCAAACCAAAAAAATGCACATCACATGTGAGTCAGTTTTTAAGATTTATTTAGCAGCAATATCTAACCATTTTAACTGCTACTACACTCTCTCTTCAAGACTGAAGCTGGCAAGCCTCAACTGCATACAGTATAAAAGAGGTAAAATAAAATAAATAAAAGTATTTTGTTCCCGCAAACTGAAACATTTCGCCCTCTGCTGGAGAAAAGCAGTAACTTTTTCCTACCTAAGCTTAGAGGAACTAAAATCGATTTTTGAACAAAAAAATCGATTAAAAAAATCGTAAAACAAAAAATCGCGATACTTAACTGAATCGATTTTTTCTCCCACCCCTGCTAAAAACCATCCCATCCTTCTCTGTTCCCTCCCTCCCTATTTAAAAATGGAGGCTGGAATAGTGATGGCTCGTTCGCGAACGAATCAGTTCGAACGAACGACTCTTTAAAGTGAACGAACTGACCTCGTTCGCCGCTCTCGT
>JAOPJH010000002.1:10053654-10065070 GCA_027122575.1 Merluccius polylepis | reverse complement strand
ACTTTATATACAGTACAGACAAAGGGTGGTAGAGAGGGCACCTATGCATGCACAGCCATTAGGGAATGAATCGTGAAACAATAAAATCACGATCAAATAAAATGTAAAAAAAACAAAACCAAAACAGTTTAAAAAAACGTGTAAAAATGTAAATAAAATGTTAAGTAACGTTTTTACAAAAAAGTATTGAAAAAAAGAACCGTTAGGACTTTTATGAAAATGGGATTAATATGAAAGAGTTGCCGTACAGAGAGAGAGAGAAAGAGGAAATAGAGAGAGAGTGATAAACAGACTTTCAACAGACTCCCTGCTGTACCTACTGGGTGGATATCGCTTATTAGGCTGTAAATGTCTTCCTACCATGACAAACAACAAAGATCAAACTGTCCCCATTACCCTTAATTAGGGTTTGCTCAACTTTTCGCTAAAATGCATATCAAAGCAAAATCAAACGTACGCTTGATCCTGTGTGTTTGTGATGACTCAGACACGCGTTTTTTCCTTTTTTCTGCCCATCAAGGAAAAACCGTGGGGCACCGCTAAGCTCTCCGCTTCATACATACGGTTGACAGTCGAGGGAAAAGGCCACGACTGGCTTGCTGCTCTCTCTGACGTGTCTATCTCTCTTCCAGGCATGGTGCCCACGCCCCAGGTGTGCGTATCAACCCTGGTGACAGTGAGCACGATGGCCGTGGTGGACCTCTACCTGCTGGAGCAGAGCATGCCGGGGGCCCGCGGCGTCCCGGGGCCCAGCAGCTGGCAGTGCGCCACGGTGCTGCTGGGCGACGTGGGGTTCCTGCTGGCGCTGCGCTTCGTCTCGGCAGGGGTGGTCTCGGAGGCGCGCTCGTCACGCCGCGGCTTCGCCAACGCCCTCTGGTTCCTCTTCCTCTCCCTGCTGCAGCTCAAGCTTTTCTTCGTCTGCCACAACTACCGGCAGGAGCGCCGGCCGCCGGACCCCCTGGCCAGGAAGACCCTGACCCTGCTGCTTTCCATCGGCCTGCCCTCCCTCTTCCTCATCCTGACGGGCGCCGACAACATGACACCCCAGCGCAGGAAGCAGGAGGTGCGGAGCCGCCTTCTGTGGGTGGTGGTGGATCTGCTGGATGTACTGGACCTACAGGCGGGGCTGTGGGAAGCCCACGGAGGCACCACCGAGCAGGGTCTTCCCATCTGGGTGGAGGGCCTGGTGTTCTTCTACTGCTACGCCCTGCTGCTGCTGCTGCCCTGCGTGGCCCTCACGGAGCTGGGGGCCACGGGGCTGCCCGGACAACGAGGCCCCCGCAAGGAGGCTCTGTATCCGTGGCTCAGCTTGGTCACCATCAACATCTTCACCCTGGGCTTGAGGGGCACCGGCATGCTGTGGTACAGGGACCCCCGCGTCTCCACCGTGTTCCTGGGGAAGAACCTGCTGGCCCTGGCCGTGAAGCTGAGCTCCGCCTGGGAGAGACACAGGCAGGAGCGCGGGAGCGGCGGCGGGGGGGCTACCGGGGCCGGAGCCGGGGCAGAGCCGGGAGGGGAAACCTTGACCCTGCCGGGCCAGGGCGTGGAGCCGGGCGAGAACCCCCAGGCCCAGGGGAAGACCTCTTCAGCTCCGCCGTCCCATTATCACACGCTGACATGCTCCCAAACCTACAGCCTCTCCCACGCCAGCCTGGAACCCACGGAGACGCCCTCCTTCATGTCCCACGAGCTCTAGAGAGCCTGGACTATAGACGCTCGCCATGCATGCATGGAGCACCGTGTGCATTTAAGCACCCATACACACACACGACAAGTGTGTATGGGTGCTTGTGTGTAAGGGACAAGCGTGTCAAGTGGCGTGTGTGTAACACGATGGGACATACAGACCCACGGACATAATGAGCCAATGTGACGGCAACATCCATAACTGGTGAATTCCAGTGACATTTTTGGTTAGGGAAAAGCGATGACGGCTGGTTGGTTTCACCAACACATTTGTCCTGCTGGATTTTTGGGCATATTTTGTTTACTTATACATTTTGTAAATGAAATAAAAATTTAAAAAAACACACAAGCATTGAAGAAATATTGATAGCTCCAATATTCCTTGTTGTACATAATTTGTTGTATATATTTTAACTCTATGCCCTCACACGAAGAGGCAAACAAATGTACTTCACTTTGTAAATCATGTTTTATCAAAAATACAATCTTATAACACGGAAAACATCGATATCTATAAGATGTTTTAACGGTCGTGATGCCAACGTACGTTGCGGTTTGGCCAACAGATCGATAGCCATGTTATACATCACAACCCTTCTGCTGTAAGTGAACGGCGTCTGTTAACCTCTGTCCTAAACCGACGCTCTGTCTTCTATAAAAAAAAGTCAGTCAATCATTTTTAACATGGACCAAAAAAACAAAAGCCCTTGTCTGTTCCTTTTACTTTATACATGTTTCCTTTAATGATGGTATTGCCTTTAACCCGGATGATGTGTGGAATGGTGTCTTTATGGTCGTGGTTTTGTCAAACCCACGCACGGTGTCAGACCGCTGGGGGAATAGAAGATTAATTTATACAGTACTGTCAAGTGCCTTGTTTCCTTAAGCGGCCGCTAACACCGCCGTCTGGGGTGTCACTAGGCACACATTAAACATACCATGTGAGACTTGGACTAATGCCCCGCGTTATAACTGTGAACTTCCGCTGCCGTGATTAGCTACAATCCCAGGACACCGCGCAAACTGTAATAAAGTGTTTCATACTGCTTCCCTGTGTTGACGCGTCACTTGTTATAAGGTCGGGGGCCACATTGGCAGGCTGTCGGCCCCGCAAAGGAGCCGGGGAGGATTGATGACAACACCCTCTGAGCCAAGAAGACGCAACTGTCCAACACTTATAGCTTTCTCTCTTTCTACACCAAAACTACAATTCATCAACATACTTGGCCTATTCAGCACCTCCATATTCAACACATTATTCAGTTCACAGAGCGACGTGTTTTTTCTGTATGCGACCCGACCACCAGTTGGCAATGGCCGTTGCATATTCAACAAGCCCAGGAACACGTTTTTCAGTTGACGGAGCGGCGGACCGTGAAAGAGGGGGACCCATGGTTTATACCCACTCCCGATAGTCACGCTGTATTGAGCACACAAGCACTTCTTGGTTTCACGAGGAAAGAGATAATTCTAGAAACTAGTGTTGCTCGTGTCAGACAAAGCACCAGGAGCGAGCTATTTTTTTAATGTTTCAACAAAGGGCTTACAGGAATGTTTTTAAGCAAACACTGCCGCACCTCTGCCTCCTTCGTTACCCATCTACGCGGCTCCTATAATTTGATATGTTTGTTCAACTGCCAAAAAACCGCTCTGTGATTTACGAAGCAGTAAAATGTCGAAGCTAATACACACATCGTCTTGTAAAAAGGCTATTCATCCTGGGTTCCTCGGGGAACATTGACTCTGTTTCAGTTTCAGATTTGCACTCCCAGTGAATCTGCAAGGACGAACAGTATGGAATAGTAACACTGTCTCTATCTCTCGCCCACCCTCTCGCTTTCATCTCTCCCTGCCTCCATCGCTCTACATTTCAAACACAGGCATTCTGGATGCTCTCCCCATTGGCCAACTACTCAAATTTCTATTATAAAAGCTGTGGAGTGCAGAGGCGCCGAGCTGAGCAAATGACTACCCCCTTGGATTCGTTACACCTGTTAAGCTCCAGATAACTATGCTCAGACTCCCTCTTGCAGCACCCGGTGACTCCTTCAATGTGGTCCAAATGAAAGTGCCCAAGTGAGCACGATGGCCGTGCTCCTTTTTGCCCCCCCCGCCCCCCCCCCACACACACACACACATACACACACACACACACACAGTTCTCTCGCCTTTGTTCTCTCCATTCTCCACCTTTCACCATTTGCTTGCATTCATTTCACTCCTGGACTGTAATTATTTTCTGTCAGTTCCCTCCCGTCTCTCCCTCCGTCTCCGGCACCCCACTCTTTTATTTCTCTCGTTTGTTTAAAATTTGCCGCGGGGCCGACAGGCAGCCTTAACCCCCTCTGTACTTCCCCTGTCACGGGTGGTTAGGCAGAGAAAGGCAGGAAAAACCCGAAACCAAGGAGAAGAGACAGTGCAAGATTAAAGGGTCCGGACCGCTGCCTAAAGCGGAGTGGGCTGCCGAATGCCATTTATTTACAGTTTTCTGCTACACACACATACACACACACACTGAGAGGTTGATAGAGCAGGCCGGCAAAGACAAGACGCAGGCAGAGATGCATGCGTCGCTGTGCCTTGCTCCGCACCGCCACACACCGCGCCAACGCACAACGAACAAACATGACACTGCCGAAAAACGCTGCATGAAAAAAAGAAAAAGGCACCTTAAGACAAACATATGGCTTTGATTTGCTTGGCTGAAACTCATCGCACCTCATTACCGGTGCCGCCGTGACATCCATCCCCGAAGCTTGCGCGGGGGCCCGCACAACTGCCCGTGCAGCGTTAACATGGCGACGTCTGCATCATTTATCAGAGCCGAGTTCTTACACTGGATCAGTGCCACAGGCTTTTTGACGCGGTGCATGACGAATATTTGATCCGATATTTATCACACAACAAAGGAACGCGGTGATCAAGAGCGACGCACCCCTGCGCTATGTTCCTATGTATCCCAAACAGATGTGCTGCACTTTCAGCGGTACCGCCATATCAAAACCGCCTTGAACATCCTTAAAAAAAACACATAAACAACACCACATTGCGCTGCCCCATGGGAACCGATTCAAGATTCTTGTTCGGTGAAACGTATATGCGGATATGCAAACAACGCCTATATATATATAAAACAAACATGGACGTACACTTCTACAAAGAGCAGTGATTGAGGATATTCCCAGTCTTGTCATGACTTTGGTCTGTTGAAACTGTGGAGGCTTGAGAACCTCAAGCTGAGTGTAAAGGTTGCAGGCCAGCATGGAGCGTGACGGCCCCGGTGCTGCAGAGCCGTCACACTAGAATGGGAATGGGAATATGAACAGAGCCAGAGGCAGCCGAGCCAGGGGAGAGGTGGGGGTACAGGTGGTGTGGAGGGCGGACGTGGGGAACAAGACCGGTCACGCCAGGTCAAATAAGATGATGCGTTTAGTGAGAAACTTTCAAAAAATAGAGCTTTCTTTCCATGGGAAAGGTACACGATGTGTGGATGCCTTTTTGGGATGTGGGATGAGGCATTGGCCTAATTCATTTATGTGTGGATCAGCTAAGGTCACACAGGATCCATAATGAGTAATAAAGAGGAAACAGATTGGGAACAAGATGGCATGCGAGGGGTTGTAAGCGTGGGACCTTACCTGTCCCAGGATGGGGCCCAGTGGGGGTCCAGGGGCGGCCTGTCCAGACCTCACTATGGCCCGGATCATGTGGTCCACATCCAGCTTCTTAACCGCTTTGGCGGCCTTGGAGATCTTCGACATGGTGGTGTGCCTGGAAAGCCTGTTTACCCTGGAATGAATAGACATAATACTGTATATATTAAAGAAAAATAATAAAAACATTAATTAATTTATATATATATATATATATATATATATATAATTGGTAGAATTTACCCAAATTCTACCAAATGTGGACAGGGGAAAAAGATTTTGGCCTCCAAAGCATAATCAACTGTTGCAAATAATTTACATGCTCCGGCTCATTAACACATTGTATGCAAGTCAATACTAATACCCATGGGCCAAAACTCCAATATCTTTCCATTTCAAAGCAGTTGAGTAATTACAAAAATCTTTGCCTTCGATCAACATAGCAGAACACTTCACTCCTGATATTGTTTCTGATATGGATCAGTTAGTGGCTCTGGGCCTCTGCTGGACGACCTGCTTGGATATTTAACTTCTGTATGCTCACATCACTTTCACCACCTTGAGTCTGCCTCCTCCTAGTCTGTCCCTGATGACTCCCTACGGCACAGCATTTAACCACCCCTGCACACCGCTCCAACCCGAGCTAGGGCCCTGCATCAGTGAGAGACAAGGGTCCTTCTGGCCGTCAGCTCTTATAGGGCAGTGTATTATTTTTATTTTTTTAATAAATACATTTTTTTGTATTACTATTTTTTGTTAGGCTGCACACTATGTGTGCATGTGGGTGGATGGGAAGGACGACAAAAGTGTGCATTCTCAGTCAATAGCTCAATGCATTTGGCATCTTAGAGGTTAATTAGAGGAGTGGGGGTGGGCGCGTGGGGAGGGTCGGGGGACCAACTGGCCTGAACTGCTGGCTGTACTTTAGGAAGGCAATATACATAAAAAAGGCCTATAATCTACTGAAGGGAAAAAATGCAGCTATGGCAATTTAAAAAAAAAAAGGAAAGAGAAAGTAAAGATAGATCAATGACCGGAGCCCAGGGGACAAATAGAAGTTTTAATGTCCGGATGGGTGATTCTGGGGGTCCCTGAATTCAATTATGCGAAGTACTTTGTGGGAGAGTGAAAGTCAGACCATGTTTCTCTCCAGGAACCAACAGGGTGCGGGGTGGTGGGGGCAACCAATTAGATCAGCAAGACAGGCAGCGGCATAAAGACGTACGGGACCCCATGTTGCTCCACCACAGAGCTAAAAATCGCCTAGAGTGCTGCCAGAAAAAAAACCTGTTCTCTCTGAGCCTCTAACTAACCCTGGGGGGGCTGTCAGAGGGCACACACCGTGCGGTCCAACTGCTGATTTGGTGGAGTTAGAGCGGCTGAACAGACTGTCAACGGCTTGGAAACAGAAGATTAGATATGTTAGCTGCTTTAGTCTACTGTAAACAACACTAGCGTTTCAGGGTTGGGGGGGGTATTTCTTTTGGGTGCGGGGGGGGATCTTGGTGCGCAGTGGACTTTTTAGATGAATTTGATTTGGAAAACGCAGAGCAGTGTATAGTAAATCCAGAGGGGAAGAAACTCAGAGCAGTTATCAAACATGACACGAGCTGCAGAAAGCTAGGCAGCAATTGCGATCGTTTGTTGGCTCCCAGAGAAAACAGAAAAAAAACAACTCAGCACAATCCAAGGCATCGACTTCATCCCGGAATAGAACGCTTTCAATCCAAGCCATCCAGACAAAAACAATTTGCTTTTGAAGAAAATGCCGGGTTTAACTTCAATTTAGCAGCTCGGTGTGAACAATTTAAAAGTGGTTGGGCGCCAATCTCAGTTGTTCAGCATGATTGATGAAAACCACAGTTCCCTTCGCTTAAAATTAAGTAAGTCATCCCAGGACCAAGTCCCGAACACTGAAGACGAATTGACTTGCATGACATTTCCATTAAGATGCTCTGGTTAAAGATGGAGGAAGATGATGAAGATCTAATTTAGCTCCGGGTGAACAAAGTAAGTGAGCCTTGCAACGCTTGGGGTGTTTTTGGCCAAAGTTTGTGGATAATGCCTGTACAAGTGTATTATTGACAAAACCATTAAACATTTAAAAATGTGCATCTCTAATGGCATACAGGACAATTTCAACCTAAATGCTTAAATGTCCCCCATGGAGAAAAGTGCTTGATAATTAGCCTGTCTGGTAAATATTCAGAGTAAGGGACACCATAACAAACGCTATTCTATTCCCAGAGTGCAGAGTCAATCCTTAAATTGCTAACCTTCATCATCTATTCACTGTGATTCCACGCGACAAACCTCGGTAATCAGAATTAAACAGGGCGGCTGCTACAATCTAATTAAAGCCGACTTAATATCTGAGGCAAACTGAGACGCAGATTAAAAATTCATTCGTTTACTATAAATATGCACAAGCATGTGGGCTAAACACTGCTGTGCCACTGCATCATTGTAGTCAAGTCAATATGGCATCTTTTGTCTTTTTATGGCAAAGTCTAGTCCAGGCAATGAGGCCTGCAAAGCTCCATGTTGTCAGGTCATAATTAAGGATGCTTTAGGTTAAGTTGTTTTTTTCTGCAAAAACGTCGCTGTAATCGGCTTTTCACTCCTGCCAAGGACATTTTATGAGCCACCCAAAGAAAATCGCTCTTCATTTTTATTTTTACTGAACAATGCGAGCTGAATTCTTAGCGAGACAATTTGTGTTATCCATTTCTGCTTTCATTGTTCTATACTCACAATAACCATCTAATTACGTCAATGCGAGACACCACTTGGTAATCTAAACGCATCCCTGATCACTTCCACTAGAGACAAGATTGTGTCTCGCATTGTTTACACGGTGTATTATGAAGACGGTACCTGAGGCTTTGCGATGATTCTCAGATCCAATTAGGAGACATTTATGTGACATACAAAAGTCAGCAAAAACAATCGGTGGTCTTGTGCGGTTGGTGTACTTAGTTAAGCTTCTTTGAGCTGATGATGTTTTTGGTGTGTGGGATAATACTTCAGATGAAGTATTATCTTCAAGCCTTTGCAGTTGTTTTCAAGACGCTATGCTTGAAATCTTCAATGCTCATTTGACCCAATGACAACAATAATGAACAACAGCAATCTCATCGTTTGGCAGTCGATCCGGTGAAAAACCTCATGCTAGGTGGTTACGTTGACACCCACACAGGTCTGGAGAGCAATGCAGCATAAGTGAACAAGAGGCGGTCTTATGTCTCATTAAACAACTCAGGTTCAACATTTGTGAACTCTCGAAACACCGACTCACTAAAGGTCATCATAGCATACATTAGCATCCCCAAGAAGCAATTGGAATCATGATAGGGGCCAAGCCAATGTCTGCATAGGATAATGGGCGGAAAAAAACAAACCTTATCTGCACGGCAAAAATAAGGACCGTTTCATGCCGTTTACTACCTCGGCTCGGCTGTAGTGAACAGAATTAGATCCATTTTGGAAAAACTCACGACCTTGAAGCCTTTACACGCTTTGACCGCTTTCAATAAGTACCCAAAAAAAAGGCAAAAAGAAAGGAATTTTAAGGCCTTTGGTAATATGGAATTTTGCCACGTTGAATAGTGATTTCATCGATCAGCCCGGATCTCTTAATACGGAGCCGTTATCACTCGGAGGGCTACTCAGGTTTGTCCTGATAAGATTAGAGGATTAGGCCACAACAAATGTAGTTAACAAAGGACATGCGGTATTCAGGTGTTGTTCCACATTAGTATTCCTCCCGTCATACACCACTAAGGCAGTGTATTGATTGCTGGGTGCCAAGTGTTAAGGGGCTCTCAAACTGAACAAATAAGTCAAGATGTGTTTGAAAGCTCCCCCCCTGAGGGCTCCAAGCAGTGTATTTGCTGGTTTTAACCTCAGCTGGAGAACGTAGGACTGTCCTTAAGGAGGTCTTTCTTAACATAACTCTTGGACTGCTGTGAGGAATGTATTGGCAACAGAACATCCACAAGTCATTGCCTGTGCTTAAAAAAACGGCAGTAAAAAGTAACAAATGGGCTAACGCACATTGTCGCCCAATCCCGAGCCTCTGAGTAGAACCTCACTCAAGTGTGTGCATTCACAGTCTGAGATTCACTTTACTCCCCTGGGTGCTGTGGTGGGTTGACAGATATTTCTTCCTGCTACTTGGAATACCGCCACCTCTGAAAGCATTGGTCTTCAACAGAGCAGTAGAACACAGCCTTAAAATGCCCACCCTTATGATTGATGCACATAATTGCCCGATACCAATACCAGAAGAAGGCAGGTGCCTGTCACTCAAACTGACGTAGCATCTACCGCCAATGACATGTGAGCCATATAATATTTCTCTCAAGTGTGCGCGCGCACACACACACACGCACACACACACCCAGACACACACACACACACACACACACACACACACTTTACTGGCCTTTGGTAGGTGTTAATTTCAGGACCTGGCTGCTTCAGTGAGGACCGGCAGCCACAGAAAAGCAATAGAGAGGATGTGAGAATGTGCCAACAAGGTGGTGAACTGAGAAACATCTCCAGCTTCATTTTAGCAAGACCAACGTCTGTGACCTTAATACTATAGCCAAGGAATAAATTGATGTCCACATAATAAAACACTGTTTATTATTCACATCAATATAATATGTAATATCTCCTTATTAAATTAGCCTAAATGCTGTCTTTTCATTTTCTGCCATTACGGGTTGTGTTAATGTTCACATTAAGTATTATCGATAGTGAGTTAAAAATATTGTGATTATCAGTCGGCTCTATTGCGGATAGTGTGAGAAGCCACTGACTTAACGATGTCAACATCAATAAGGAGATAAGGAGAGAGAGATGAGGTTAACTAGCAGAAAATAACAAGAAGTGAGTACCCAGTTCCTTCCTGTGAACATTTAAGTCTATCAACCTGTGTGTGTGTGTGTGTGTGTGCATGTTCAACAGGCCTAAAACAGTTTCAACAACAACAAAAAAGTAATTGGTCCCCCGTAGCAATTTATTTTGTTAAATGCATGTTCTGCAACTGGTATTAGAATTTTCTCGTACAATACGACAGTCCTAGCTGCCTAGTCAAATTCCAAGGGGCTTATTTCTACAAGGCATGTTTCCTAAGTGTCTCTCTAAATTAGTGCTCCTCTAATTAATTCATTTGGAAGGAGAAGAGAGAATATTGAGGGCATGAAGGATGCCAGCTGCTAACCAGATAGTCAAAACTGGATTTGGATGTGGTTAGATTCAGTTAATTATACGTTGCTGGGGCTTTGCCTCAGAGTTTGTTGGGAACGGTTACCGCTACATTTGTATATACAAGTCAGCATTGGAGGCCATTTTCCCCATAATATTCATGCAAAAAAACGTATTGACGATCCAGTTTATATCAAGGTTATCCACAAACAAATAAACAAACAAGACTCAGTGAAAGAAGAGCATTCTGAGCTTATACAAGTCTATCTCCAGAGTAAGAGATATATATATATATAACAAGAACAATTTGAACACATATAGCCTGGCGATAGTGACGATATCAAATATCACAATATCTTGCTGTGACATATTGGAAAACTGATTTGAATAGGAGGAATCTTCCAGCTAGATGAGTCCAATAACAGGAAATTAGATCAGTGTGATGAAATGCCACCGCATCACAGCATCACAGTATGACAGTATGACAGTTTGCCATCCTATATGCCACGGTTATGTCTGCTGTGCTGTGCATTTCATCCAGTCTAAATACTGAGTGCCATGGGTTTCATATACAGGGAGAACATGCAGAACTAGAAGTTGTATATTCATCATCAGCCACAACTAGTTCAAGAAGCGACCACACTCTTCAACATAAGCAACGTTTGCTCTCTTGCAGTAGAAATGGTTTCATAATATGTTATAAACATAAACCTAGGCATATTTGTTCATGTTTGTTTCGGTGAGTAATTTGTGCCATAGATACTTTTTAGGAAGCACCTGTGCCATCCTGTGACCTTCATGACAGTTTACAGAACCTCGTCGTTAAGTTGAACCATTCAGGCACATTGCTCTTCACTATATAT
>JAOPJH010000002.1:9986629-10004320 GCA_027122575.1 Merluccius polylepis | reverse complement strand
CATGCCTGGGATGAGCACCCCCCCTCAAACCTTCACTCCTTCACACCGCTACTAGCTACTGACGCCCTGCATCACTACCACCATCACTCCAACACCACAACCTTCTTTATCACCAACACCATTAACACCACCACCGTTAACACCACCACTTCCACCACCACCATTAACACCCCCTACACCAACATCACTACTACCCACCCCACCACCACCACTCAAACCATCATCATCCCCACCACCGCAAAATAAAGTCCAAGTGCTGCACACTTTGTTTCTTAAACAAAAAACTGGACAACATGTATCTATAGGAATCAGAGTGATGTGAAAAGACGATCCAAGCGTATCTTTGGATCGTGAAGCGTCCATATTACTACATAATTCCTGGTACAACACAGTATTGTATGAGTAATGTGAATCGTGAACATATTAAAGGGGAACTGTCAAACGAGTTGCGCTTCATACGCAAAAATCACAGTCTGCAACATCTACGGCCTGCAACATCGAGGGTCTGCAACATCTACAGTCTGCAACATCGAGGGTCTGCAACATCTACGGTCTGCAACATCTACGGTCTGCAACATCTACGGTCTGCAACATCTCAGTTTCCGAGATGAATGTGCAGAAAAGTTGGACCATTTTCGAAATTGGATCAATGGAGAATGCAAATCCTGGACCCATGATGTCAATGTTCCAATTTTTACATTTTGTAAAATGTAAAACGCATATGAAGCAGTACTTCAGAACATTAAGAAATAGCCCAGTGTGACGATTCCCCATGAGGCCTGCCAGTGTAGTAAAGAGGAAAGTTGACTTGTATGCTTGACTGAGTGAACTGCATTGTGTTGCGCTTCAGGAAGTGATGTGGAAGGATGTGAATTGAGTCATTGGGATTAGCCTCCCATGTGACTCACTGTGTTTTATTACAAAGAGCTTCTCTGAATCAGAAGAGAACCTGCTGTTTCTGTCATCAGTCACTCAGGCAAACAAGTCTGTATGTCGTGCTCCAACATGTATTTCCGTATTTGGACACATCCTCCCTCCTGCCCTCCTCACCACCTCCACCATCAGCACCTCCACCATCATCATAACCATCATCACTACCTCCATCACCACTACCTCCTTTACCACCTCCATGGTGTATCTATGTTGACTAATCAGGGCATTTTTTCCATTATTGGTTTCGTGGAATCCATCTTGCCTTTCAGTCACAGGTGCGTGGAATGCAACACTTACTTACAACTCTCAAATCTTACTTGTGGCAACTGTCAAATATATTTTTAATTCATGAAAAATATTGATTCCCTTTCAGTTATGTTCCATGCTGAAGATCAATACAAACACGTCCTCCGGAATGGAACTCAATGGCAGTGGGAGTGCTGTTGTCACTGAAAGTCTTCTTGTATCACTAATTATAATATGTACACAGGCAGCGGAAATGATGACTCGTCTTACTTTCTTTATCTTCTCGCTCCGTATGCGTAAGTGGGTGTCATATAATGTGGCCTGAGACTGTAACTGTGGCTATACAAATACAATCCACTTGAATTGAAAGGTTGGGAAACACTGCTGTAATGGACTAGGAGACATAGCCACTTGCACTTTAATCCCCATATTTGGTCATGGACATTCCACTGTGATGACATTTAATGGCCACAGATGTTGGTTTGTTGGAAAGTTACAAATGGCACTGGAGTACTTTTGGAAACACTCCTGACAACCACTTGGCTGCTTTGCTCTGTGCTGTCAGTATACCAATAACCAACTGTGTTTATTGTGACCTTTTGAGTGGACACAGGCTGCTTAAATGGACCATTCACACATTTTGAACCATATTTTTTAGATATTAGATGTAGAGATGTCAATAATACCCACCATATATTAAAACAAACCAGCAAGATGGTGATGAGGAGCAAACATTGGTGTTTGTAGTATTTGTTCACATAAGCTGTAGTTTGTCTGCACTACAGAAGCTTGCCTGAGTGATTATACCTAAACACATGTGTTTGTACTTATTTAGAAATATTAGATGTGTAGTACATTTGTGGAAAATTCCTTATCTTAAGCACCTGTCAGCGGCGTGTACATGTCAAATGTTTCAAGGAACATGCTCTCTGATAAAATTCCCACCATTCTTAATGAAAAACCAACACATGGCGTGGTTTTGTCAAGGGCAGAAAGCTTTGTTCAATTATTGAAACATGATAGGCTGCGAAATGTAAGGAAACTATTCTAAGTATTAGAGAACTTTATTACAAGCAGTCTATCTCTGTAAGATATCTCTTCGTCTCTGTCTCGCTCTCTCTCTCTCTCTCTCTCTCTCTCTCTCTAGCTCTCTCTACTCTCTCTCGCTCGCTCCCTTGCTCTCTACCGAATTCTAGTCATTCTCTATTTAACTCTCAAGTGCACCATCTCCCTTCTTTAACAACCCAGAACCATCAATCTTTCCCGGCGGTTTGGGAAAGGTGCCAGATATAGAGGAGATAAGGTGAGGATAAATATGGAATATTGTAGCCGTAGTCTCTCCCAAGATATCTCTATTTTCCTCTGTTCTGTCTTGACGGGCACACACACTAGACGAATATATGTGTATATATATTCATATTAGTATATATTCATATACTAATATGACTGCAGCTGTGTAGGTGGACAGATGGCCCCCGGCTGGACAGCTGGAGACAGCAGGGAGTGTGCAGGGTGACGGAGACTCAGAGAACAACAGCAGAGGATCATGTACTGTCAGACATGGATGGACAGACGGGCAGAAATACAGCGAGGAAGGTAGACAGACAGACGGAGAGACAGATGGACAGAAGGAGGAACACAGAGACAGACAGAAAGATCGATAGGTAGTTGGAGAGACGGACAGACAGATAGATGGTTGGAGAGATGAGACAGACAGACAGACAGACCGATATCCCGGTGGTCCGCCGTGCAAAACTGTGAAAGGCTTCTCATGAATGCTCACTCTCCCTGGGGCTAATCTGTCTTCAGGTGTGTGTGTGTGTGTGTGTGTGTGTGTGTGTGCACTGTTTCCGTGTCAACGTCAAACCTTCAACGTCAATCTTGAACTATTATACCACCAACTCTGCACGCATCCTACTTTTTATCTTATCTTTTCCCTCCCTCGCTTCTTCTATCAGTCTATTCTACACCCTTCCCTCATAATGCTGCATTGAATGGAAGGCTCCAGAAACTTTGGCCAGCCAGCTAAGGCTTCCAATGCTTCTGATATGCAGGGCCCTTTGGTGATCCATGTCCATGATCGCTGTAACACGCCTGGGGTTTTTACCCTAAAGCTTTTGGTTCCTTGTGGTCCGAAAGAGCATACTTAAGGATCAGATACCAAGCTGTACAAACACACTGAGACCGTGAAGATGACATGAAATTGCATGTAGAGTGTGCTTCGGTAATTTGAGTCATGTCGTCCCATGTTTCGAGTAGCACCTCGCTGCGGAACACAAGATCCAGGGGGAGGGGCTGGATCTAGGTCCAGTGGGCGGCGTTACAGAAGTGGGCGGTGGGGTAACACACAGAGGGTATGTCCCTCCAAGGCGCGAAACCACAGGGTGTGCGGCGGGGACTAGTCACATAACGTACGGCTGTAGTTTAAAGGAATGTATCCGGGTCCTGTGGAGGTCCTCGCCCCATGGTGGTGTTTTTCAAACCCATGGTGGTCTTGTTAGGCACTCTGAAAAAATGTAATGTTTTGGTTCATCCATACACACACCGGGTCTTTACACTACAGTTGTCCAAGAAGGGTAGGCCTCCCGGACACACACGCTAGCTTTTACCGCTGTTTTTAATTTTATTTATTAATCCACACTTCCAGACCGTCACCGGGGCTTCAGGGTAATGTGTCCGAGGAGAGTAGCCCTCTCCCGGACACACACGCCAGCTTCTACCGCTGTTTTTTTTAACACACTAAAATAACAACCAACTCAGAATAACGTGTTTATTTTTATTATATTATTATAGGCAGCATGGATGAAAAAATGCACAACAAATACTTAATTAGGCCACTGCTACCCAAGCTACAGGCCTCCTAACCCGGGGACACATGCACCACACTCAGAAACCAGGTATTTTGGGGGGTCAGTCTTAGATGTGACAAACTTGTCTGACCGACGAAAAATCTAATTTAAGTATGTTCAAATTTACGTTTGTTATCGCTGCCCTGCCTGCAGTGCTCCAATCAAACGCCGCGGTAACGCCGCCCGGAGCACGTAACACCGCCCACTGGACCTAGATCCAGCCCCAGAGCACGTAACGCCGCCCACTGGACCTAGATCCAACCCCAGAGCACGTAACACAGCCCACTGGACCTAGATCCAGCCCCTCCCCCTGGATCTTGTGTTCCGCATCGAGGCCCACTTGGGATTTTGAGCCAATGAGGAGCTGGCTGTAAGATCCTTCATAAGACAGGAGATTCTCCACAGTGGAAAGCCGCAGCTTATAAGAATCCCTTCATTCTTCAGAGAACTGATGACACATATGGGGGGGGGGGGGCTTTTCTACAAAGCAAACCATTGGGGAATGTTTGAGGTTTATTGGACTTTTCCTGTCTACCAGCTTTGGTCTCAATCCCGCTGTCAACGTTATCAGTTATCAGAGTGTGCACTGGACAAACAGCAGCAGAAGGCAAACACTGTGTTGGAGCTAGAGATGTCCTAGAGAGACACCACCTAATGAAAGGGCAGTCCCTTGTTTGGATCCAATTGATGTATTGGCATGAAGAAGAACAAACACATATTGGAGCAGAGAGAGGGGGAAGATTGGCCCTATGATGAAGTCAAATGTCGTTTATGTAAAATTGCAAAAGAACACCCACTCTTCACTTTAGATTTGCTTACTCACAAGTCAGGTGGCCTATTTATTGGATATATTCATATTATAATATTGTGAACTTTAACCAATCAGTTGTGAACCTTTTGCCTGTAAGTGCAGTCATTATATAAGCTCTAGTGGGACATTGTCGGCCCCCTTCAGATCTATGACGTAAGCACATCCTGTCCTTGGATCATCAGCTGCAACTGGCACAGCAAGTCACAGAACTCACACATAACCCAAACTGACATTATCAGGAGGAAGAACAATGAATCTATAATCCGCATCCAGTTTTAGTAATACACACATAGGTGTACACACAGGCATAACTGGAAGCAGCAGTGACAGCAAGAATCATATTCAAAACAGACATGACAGGTTTAGGTTCCTCTTTACTCGGCACCCAAAGACTTATGACATGTGCATATTACATGAACAAGGTTTCCCTCCCCTCAGTGCCATCACCAAGGCTTTGAGACAAATGTACAACGGCACTTTCCTTCATTATTTAATCATGATCCAGGCATACTTTACAGACAATATCCTTGCGTACCCATGCTCAAGTAAAATCTGGCATGAAAAAAGAAGAAGCTGGAATGTGATTTCTAATGGGTATCTAAGAATATTCAAGCACCAATGTTCATTTATTCTCAGTTTCATGTACTCAATACTGTTTAATGCCCCTGCAGGGATGTGTGTCTATTTGACAATTGTCAGTCGTCATGCATGGGAATGCATGATCTCCTGCAAACCAATGGATGGGCTTTGTCCTTCCAGCATACACGTGTGGCTCAATTGCAATGATGCATCCTAAATAGGTGGCTATAACAGCATATCACTGTCCCAAAACAGTACGAGTGGGTCCCTAGATTTGGCAAAATTTCAGGGAAGCATTGGATGGTGGTTTGGTCGGTGTAGGATATCCCATAAGGCAGTGCGGCACAAGGACAAAGTTGTCCACTTCATCTTTCAAATGAACAAATGTCAAGGCATAATTACATGTAACCTACAGTTTATTTGACCGCTGTGTTGTTTCTTGCACTTGGTTATTATATTTAAAGTGGCAGTGGACAACTTTTTGGCTTTAACGTATCAACATGAAGTAAATGTTGATTGCACAGTGTAATGGCTACAGGATAATGACACCATCTGCGTTTAGATCGGTTCCCTTAGATTCCCTATAAGCCTCGCCTTCACTATGCAGCTCAGTCTGCCACCGGGTACGATCTCCCGGGAAACATGAAGGCTCACTTTACGGCACAAAGAAAACAACAAACCATTGCGCATTCAACCAAACCAGGAGGAATAGCACTTTTGTTTACCCCAGTAGCTATCGGTAGCTATCCGCATTAGCTATCCCCAGTAGTGTAAATGGCAGACGGTGGAACAACCGAAGTAAAGCCAATCTGATGATGACACTACTTATATCTGCGTACGCTACGTTTTTGCATTGAGTATACTACCTGAATAAACCTCATGTCGCGACTGGCAGGCGATCCAGTCAGCCTACCAACCCAGTTCACTTTTCTCAACACATACTAAAGAATTAGTATCTGCTTTTATGTCTCCATTATAGACTAAATGAATGAATAAACTCACGGTTTTCCTGCTAATGTTTTCTTCTACTCTCCCCTCCGCTCCAACGCCAACCCCTGCTGCCGATATTTGTATGGTATTATGCAATGCACATCATTAAAATAGCTTTTGCCTGTTCCCAAATAGAATGACGGCAATTTGATTTGACCTCAGTGAACATGCTTCTTTCTTTCTTATTTCCAAAGTGTTGATCGTTTCTTTCGCAGAGATTTCCAAACTAATGCGCGTCTTGTGTTGTTTGTGGTCACCTCTGAGGAAACGGAACGCGTTGTGGTTTGTCTTTGCGACAGCAGCGCAAAATGATTACCATTTGGAAACGCTAGGGCGGGAAAGGTTGTCTACAGCCCATTTAAACTCACCACCCCCCCAGCTGCGTCGGTCCCCGCAATTGAGCCGCCCCGCCCCTCTGTCTACACCAAGCTACGCCCCTCTTCACACCACATATTCGTTACTAACCCTGTTTTTCCGGCGCGTTAGTGACGTTGAACCTGATGCACCATTAAAAAAAATCAGAAAGGCTGTACTGTATCATGTACTGGCAATAGGAAAGGTCAACTGCCTATTTATAGCATGCAGTTAAAAAACCTGCATATGTATGCACATTTCGGTGGAAAAAGAGTCCCCCTTGCCCTGAAGAGATCCATAATGTCTGCTGGCCTGTGGTTTCTCCCCAGATGTGGCGATGAGATCGTAGCGGTGAACGGAGCGACCACTGTGGGCATGAACAACTCCTCTCTGATCCCCATGCTGAAGCTCCAGAAGAACAAAGTCACCCTCACCGTGGTGTCCTGGCCAGGGAGCCTCGCCTAGTCAACACACGTATACTCTCACTTTCTCTCTCCGTCTCTCTTTGTCACACATGTACCCTGTCCTGTTCTGCTGCACTCTCGCTAAAGACACTCTAACAAGTCTGTCAACCGACTAGACTGGCTCATCCATTTCCATTGGTAATCTCTGGCATGGATCATATGTCGCTAAAACTGACATGATTTGGGGTTTGTGGTTTCTTTACTAAATAATTGGGATAATCTGAGTAGATTATTGGCATTTTAGATTAAGGACGACAATCAGCGGACAAGCTTTGAAATGTATGCTGGAAATGTTATTTTTGTAATTACATGTTATTATGTCTGTGTATTTTACTTCACTTTTACATCTCCTGTTCAGGTAATTTGTCAGTTGTACAATCCAAAGACAGAGCAAAGCGTTCATATACTCGTTACAGTAACAGAGAGTACTTGGTGGAGTAAGAACACGTTGGACTGTGTTGACCATGCGCACTGATATCGAGCTATCAAGTGTGTGATCATCGCTGATATTTTTAACGACGCTAGTGTTTTTCAAGTGTGGATGTATATAAAAGATAAAAGACAAAGGTCAAGTATAGGTTAAAATGGGCTGCAGCCGTGACAGCCCTTTCAGGTATGTCCCTCCACAACCTAGGGTCACAAAGGTCAACCAGGACCTATCAGCAGCCTGAAGGCCCAGCCAGAGACTGGACAACAACTTAGTGCGTGAGAAGACAACTAGCAATGGTTTTTAGCTCCAGCAAGGAATATTAATCGCATAATAATTAAATGTTTGTGATTGGAACAATTATGCAGAATGCTGAGAGAGCGAAAGATGACGGCAATTGATTGCAATCAATCAATCAATGACACTAGTATGCTACATTTTGCTGAATGTATTAGACAACGGGGTGTACACATTAAGGGAGAGATCAAGATGCGCACTTGCTTTAATCACAAAACCAAATATTCTTTTTTTTTTTCATTTTACATTTACCAATGTTTTTATGTGAAATTCTTCACACTTGTATTTTGTATATGGTGTCAATATGAATAGGGTGTGCATATTATATTCATCCTTCATGTTTCATCTTAGGGAAATGTACCTCAGTTGTTGTTTGCTGAGGTGCTTAAAACCAAGTGGCCTTTCTGATTTCCTGGAGATGATTTGAAAAACTGTACTGGCATTGCTTTTAGAGTTTGGACTTCTGCTTTTCCATTATGCAAAATAACAAAAGTTCAATGTTTGGTTTTGGACCACCCCTGTCATCACTTTTAATAAACTCTTGAATTGTAATGGCTGTTCTTTTAACTGTTCAGTCATTTATCCAACCGTATCCACACTTTCATCCAAATTGACATACTTTGAGTCAAACACTACCACCACTAGTAGACTATCCTGTCCCCGTTCTGTTTTCAGACAGTGTAAGTTGTGTGAAGAACCAATTCATGATTTGGCTGAAATCTCTAAGGCTCACCACTCATTCTAGTGTAACAGTTGAGTCTGTGTCAACCACACCACGGGTAGGTTGACCAGGCATCAGGCACAGGGCAGGCCAGTGTTGTTGCAAAGGTGTTCGACTCCCAAGCTGAAAGTGCCGTGTTCAGTCCCCAATGTCCTCGGCCTACCTGTAGTAGGCATCCTTGAGCAAAAGTGCCAAAACCTACTCCTTATTGAAATGCACTGAATTCACTGCAAGTCACTTTGGAGAAAGTGTCTAAATGCTACATGTCGTCTCATGAGGAAATGGACTGACATTTAATGTTTTGACCACTCCAGTTGAGGACTATAGACCTGCGGCCTAGGAGAACAGTGTAAAACTAAGATATTTGTTTCTAACCAAGGAATATCATTATAAAACACACCTTGCTGGTTCCATGCTTGCAAAGAAGGGAGCAAGAGTGTATACGAGTCTGCTCACTGCATACATGCCCCCTTGTGGATAGAGGGTGTTATGGGGCTGAGTCTGATGGCAGCTTATTGATGCAAGAGCTCCCATTTTTATGGCTCTTCCAGCATGTAGTGTAGTAGTATTTAGACCTACCCGACAGTTATTGTTCACAATAATGACACAAAAGCAACAAGCTAGCAATGAGGAAAAGTCCAAATCTACAATTTATTTACTCACTCCACTGGAAGTAAGTTCAAATGACACACATTCACAAGAAATGTAACAGGACAAAACTTGGCAGGAGAAACTTTGGAAGTCTCCTTCATACAAGTGAACAAATTTCCACCTGTGGTTCTTCAGCTATTCCAGAGGCACTCTAATGCAATACACTGCAGCGGTCTCTTGAGTGAGATTTAGGTCAAAACAATGTTAGCGCCAAACAGAATAATGCAAAAAAGGAACGATGTCAATATGTCATTTGGACAGAACAGCAGAGAAAACTACAAAACAAAATGAATTAGAAAATAACAAATTGTTTCCCAACAGCATAAGAATTTCAGCCACATTTGCTTAATATTTGACATGAACGTGTTGTCTATTTCCTTGGCAAAAGAAACCCAATATGTTAATACCATGCATTAGTAGCATCATTTTAGGGATCGGCTACATACTCATACTCAATCCTGACATTAATATGCAAAGTGCAATTGTTGATCCTAACTCCTACACACAGGGGTGTTAAGTAACTATATGGCTTACTAGGTAAACAGGTCCATGTGAAAGTACATCGACATCTTCCATAAAACAAAAACTATGGTACAGCAATATATTGGCCAGAACCCACCCCCACTAAAAGATCTAAGTAACTTTATGTAAACAAATGTACACCTTAATCCTGACATGGTATTTACAAGAAAGGTAATCCCCTTCAGACGAGTCCCCATCATGTACGGTTAATCCTAAAGGAAAACACAGGGTATCGACGTACACTGTTAGGCAACAACAGCTGTCCAGCTATCCACCTGCAAACCTCCGCAATTCAAAATTGGAGAAAACTCAAAAGATAAAAAAAGATAAGAACACATAACACGCCTTCCATTTAGTAAAAACCAAAAAAATAGGATATCTATACGTTAAGGCAAGGATGCTTCAGAAGGTCGGCTGCGTTAACATTTAAAAGGAATTAATTAATACATCAGGTGGGGGTAAGTTTACCAGTTCTTTGGGGTCAATGCACTTTTCTAGCGATTCGACTTTCTCTTTACTTGTCACATAACAACAAAATAGGGAGTGCAACGAGAGAACACGTTTTTCTTTTTAGTCAAGAAGAGATGTGCAAAATCTGCTCTAAAGCAAAGTGACAGTGTTGTATGTACAAGGTACTCGGAGATGTACAGGGGAGGGTGGGGGGGGCAACGCATGACTCCAGTGCGGATCCCCTCTTTGTAACATGTGTGTATATACAAGGCACTAAGGAGTGGATTTAAGGACCACGCGTCCCATCGTCGATGCGGCCTCCTCAGTCCGGCCGAAATATAGGATATTTGGGCAAGAATTCTACAAGAATCACCTATAGAGAGGGGGGGTGGCATTTTACTTTAATTGTTAAAATTATCAATTAAAATGATCTCAAATACAGATTGATTACATAAGGTGAGTGGCTTACATATTCCATCATGTTACTGCCTTCGCATTTCCTTCTGGTAAACTTCCAGTGCAGCCCAAGCTAAGGAGAGAAAACAGCACAGGGACATAGTGAGCGAACGCGTCAACCCGACAAACAAACACTCACAGACACACAAAGACACAGATAAACAAAGGGAAATCTGTCCAGAATCTCCACTTTCGCAGGAGGAGGAGGGGTGGATGTCAGGGGCTGTCTGGTCTCGCCGAGGTCAAACTGTGGCCAGACACCCTGAAGAGTTTCCTTTATGCCTTTGTACGGCTACTAGCGGTAATTTGTTGCCGCGAGACAAAACAAAATTAACAGCGTTTTTTTGCTGCCGACTTCGTGGTTTTCCCCCATCGACCCTGTACTCCAGATCAGCAGATCGGAGTAGCTCTGAGGTGTAAAGGAGCTGTGGATTTTTTTTGTCATGATCCGTCAATAACGGTTACTCCTGCTGACACAGTTCACTCATGTACTAAGGTACTAATGTACACATTTTTTAAATTTTCGCACCTACCTTGTGGTATAACCTGTTATTTTCCCACTCCAACATTTTCTGAATTGACCTTCTCGTCTGTCGGGGTGAGAAAGAAAAAAAAATCCATTAACAAAAAAAAAAAAGGAGAGAGCGCTCAGCCATTACTCAAATGTACACACTTAACCAGTTAGCAGGAACCTAAACCGACCAACGTATTAAGATTTATGGACTGGACACCCTTGCTGACTCCCATCTGCACTTCAAGGTTTAATCGGTAGTGTTTTTTTTCGGGACTCCCATTTTACCAGCTTGTAATTTCCACTTTGTTGTCAGTAATTTAGTGGAGTAACAACACCTTTTAAATGTTATGGTGCCCATAATGCACCATACGTATTATTTCTATACAGGGCCACTAATTGAACAGGATTGGCTATTGCCCCGTGTGCTTTCCTCCAATAACACCTGGATTGCTCTAGATTGCCGTAACAGCCCCTAGAGTAATTAGTGCTGATTTAAGGGAGAGAGTTGGTCGGACTGCCTAGCACGCAGGGCCGGGGGGGGGGGGCTCACCCTCTTGTTGAGGCAGATGACGGGCCACAGACTGCAGCCTACTGTACAGCAGCAGCACAGGCAGCCGCAGAGAAGCCACTTCACGTTCACCGGCAAGTTCTTCTTCAGGCAGGCATTCACCCGGCTGATGCTGGTTTTGAACTCCTCCGGTGCGACCTAAAGGAAGGACAAAGAGCTTTTTATTGTGTAAACAGGGAGAGAAAACACTAATTGGATTGAAAAATGTTCAATTCATTGCAGCATGCAATTCATTGCAAACCCAGATGGAAGAAAGAGAGGGTGAGGCAACTCAAATTCTTGCTGCCTCTCTAGAAGGCTTCCTAATTGCCTACAAAAAGAAACCTGTACAGGATCAAAGAGTTCCAGACAGACCAACAGGTACACGCACTGAGATGCCGTCCTCCAGAGATGAGATGAGATCTCTGAAGCGTACGTTTGTGACCTGCTAACCGAGCTCTAGACCACTGAAGGCAAGGGGAGACTCAAAAGGCAGATAAGCTCATGGCCTGTGGCCGCAGCAGCCAAACAACATGAATGGATGCTCATTCCTTGCCCAGTCTGTACGCCATAAAACAGGGGTCGTAAGCTTTTATGACAGGACGCAAAGGTCTCTTTACAAACAGCCACAGACCTCGGAATAAAGACCAGCAGGGCCTGATCTGCACCCTTCAATCATCATAATTATGACCTCATCCATCACATGTCACCCTGGGTCACAATACCGAGAGGACTGTTTATTGCCCCACACTTCCCTGGGCCTGTGCTTGCCCCTGCAGCCTTTTTGTGTTCCAGTGTCCAGCCCAGGAAGCCTTCCTTTCTAGTGTGTGGCGCACTCTTTATTTCCATTCGTTTATCACCTGGAACTGTACCTTTCTAAACACTGGGGTCGCTCCCTGCCCAGCTGAGCCGGGCTTACTCATTGACAGAGCTACATTCAAGACACTTTGGTGCGCTGCTTCAAACGCCTCGCCGTTACACCCAAGCCACCCCTGAAAAGAAGACTTTAGGGAGGTTGGCTTTCTCCAAAGGCAACCGAAAGAACAAAAGTATTGTGGGGGTTCAAACTGCCCCCAATTCTCATGGAACTGGAAGAGAGTCCGGCCAATGGGAGACGGACCGGTGTGCAGGGAGAATGAAGTGTGACTGTACCTTTCCTGTGAGAATGGCGGGAAATTCTGTATCGAATCTGTTGCTCAATCCAAACCTGAAAATCAATTAAAACATTTTAAAATGAATATCAACATTAGCACCTTACATCTTACACTTAGACCATACAATAATCACAGTTTCAAATAGCAGGATGACATCAGAAAGCATAATAATAATAACAATAATAATAACAATAATAATAATAATGTATGTCCTGCTAATAATAAATAATTAGCAGGACATACATTTGATGCTCCTCCATGATGATAAACACTTCAGAAATCCGTCTTCACTATCTGTTGTAGCTTTATTAAAAGCTGGTAATAAGCTGTATGTTGTGATAGTATGTTAAAACAAACGTGTCTACTAGTACTTTTACTATACTCGACTTTTCTTTTTTACTAATATATAGATATATAACAACGTCTGGAACCACATCTGGTCTGAATAGTCTCCAAAATAAGTATGTACCAACTGTCTTGTTACCTGAGAAGGAATCTCTTCTCAATCTTAACTGACAGACGCGGCAAGAAATAGCCAAGAATCAAACGAAGTCGTTATAAAAGTTGGTTTAGTTATTGTCATTGCTGTAGTAGTGACCTACTGCAGGGTCTGGCAAAGGTTCAAGGACTGACATCCCCCTCCACAACCCATCATGGACGGTATTAACCAGACTACTGTACATCTGGCACAGCAATCACCCCACTCATGACAACAAAGACGTGGAGATGTTAGCCCCCAGACGTGACAGTGGAGGATCCGACCTCCACACGAACGTTTACACACCCGGAAGTGAACCACATCCCCGACCAGTGGACATTACACGAGTAAAGCAGTTTGTTTCGGTTATTTCACACACATATTAGCCGCCGTGCAGCTAGTCAGATGTTGTGATTGACGTAGCAGTAGTAGCAGGCTAGCATGAAGCTAGCTCAGACCAGCTCATATAAAAGCCAATAAAACCGAGACGACGTGTTTCTGCTTACACTGTGATGTGCCCGGCCCCTCGCACCACCAAGGGCTCCGGACAATACCTGGACAGCACCTCTTCACTCACTACATGGTCCTCGTCTTCGTCTTCTAACTCATATATAGTGTCAAAGTCCGCCATGTTGGGCAGCAGGACGCTCATGACGTCAAGCTACGGCAGTTGCGCATGCGCACACGCCGCTCCGAGTCGGGGGAGGTTATTTTGAACGGGCTGGATCACGTCGTTTCACGTCGGTCATATTACTCACCGCTTGATGACAAGTTGTGTCGTTTTGTCGCTCTTCATTGTTAACGTTACATACCCAGCTATAAAGACTTGGTGGCTAGTTCGTTTATATTCCCCAACTGTGTCATATGTTTGATTTTTACTAGGCCTACATGATGCGGGGAACTCGTTACATAACAGCCTATAGGCTATGTTTTATTATCTCTACATCAACGACTAAAATAGGAAAATAAAGCATGAAAATTAATACAAGCAGAGCAAATTACGTATTGACAACACACCTGTCCCCCAAAGTTTTTTTTTATGAATGCCATTTCATTATTAGGCCTACCAATTTCGCTCAAGTTATTTAAATGCCTAGGCCTATGCAATACTGATCTATTAGCCTTAGCAGGCTTATCATATAGGCCTAATTATTTAAAAAAACCAATGATTATTGAAACGAATGAGCATTGGTTTTTTAAACATATCAGGTCTAATACTTTACAGGTCTATAGGCCTACGTTGCTTGGTAAATATTATAATTTCCACGGCTGAAGATCGGATCTGATTGGTCTTTATGTGGACTGTGTTAGCCATGTCATTCGGGATAAGCCATTTCACATAGGTGGTTATAAGGGCAGTTAAAAGTTTAATAGGCTCGCCGAAACATGCAAGGTCAAACAGCTAATTTATGGATGAATTTATGACCACGAGCTTATGGACAGAAATATCCCCATTCATATCGAAACAGATTAAATGCTAAAATAATAGCCTACCTAATAAATAGAGTCAAACAAAAGGTAGACTTACTTAAAAAAAAAACATTTATTTACACTTTAAACGCTGCCATCAAACATATGCCTAGTACTCCCATGACACTAGAATTAGGTTATTTTCCCTGTTTTTACAAAAGATTTAAATGTGCTGAAATGGAAGAGACGCATAGACAGTTGGACGAGCACAACACATGTCTGTCCAGATGCACTGGGCTACATACAGTTAAACTTCAACTCAAACATCCCTGAGGTATTTTTTTTATTATTATTATTATTATAAACAAACACATACTAAGCTTTAAACATACAAAGTGAATATTCATGTTATCAATAACACAAACAATTTTAAGAACTACATTTTTTGAAACACGATTATTTACTCCATCATTAAATCTATTCCATAAAAAACAATATTTCAAGAGCCTCCAGCGCGTCGTACATCATCTTGTTTTTGGTATCTCTCTTCAGGGTCCCAATATAATCCTCATGGGTCTCTATATCCAAGTTTAAAGGAAGTGTCCTTTCAGCATATCGGAGTGCTCAGTTATACTATATTATGTGGTCCAACCCCGCGGATCTACTGAGTGACCGTCACTTGTTGTTGTATATTCCTGATGGGGGGCAAGGTGTTCATACCCTGTGGGGGATACAGCGAGGCGTGGATGTCCGTGGGACTGAGGGACCCGGGGACCGGCAGGGGACTCACGGATCCGGGGTCGCTGTGCACCGAGCCTCCGCTGCCGTACGACTGGCCCATCTTCTTCTTGATTAGTTTCCTCTCTTTGGCTCTGCGATTCTGAAACCAGATTTTCACCTGCAGAATGCGATAAGAGAGAGAGAGAGGAAAAAAAGATTGAAGCAAAAAAACGTGAAGACAATATTTCAACCCACCCAAAGCAGAAAGAATAGGCCTATGTTTTGTTTGGCTTTTGCGAAAAATAAAGTCCAGTTTACCTGTCGTTCCGAGAGGCCGAGGTTGGCCGCCAGCTCCGCCTTCCTCCTGATGGTGATGTATCTGTTGAAATGAAACTCCTTCTCCAGCTCCAGCCGCTGGTGGTCCGTGTACACCACTCGATATTTTTCCTTTGTTCTCGTTTTACCTTCAAATAAAAGCAAAAAATGAATAAATACAAATGTGTAAAAAATATGATTACAAATGAATAAACGAAATAAACAGAAACAATTCGGCCTGTCCTTTATTTGAAGTCCCCACGACGGGCCTGGACTAGTCCATGTAGGCTATCTGCTTGATCTTTATAGTTGGGGGGTTTAGATAAAGATTCACTTGAATCGATCAAAGATAGACTGGCCCCATGCTCTGGCTTTGATGTCCATTTGAACATAAGACACACAACACGAGACCCAACATGAGTTATCATTGTGTAACCCCTCAGATATGTTTCAGAAAGCCATTGTAAAAGGACAGCATTGTGGTGATGTGCAGGCCTACTGTACTGCAGATAATACATTTGACGTCCAATTTAAACTGTTCACTCAAGACTGTCGTCTTTTATATCATCACTTTTGAGCTTCGAAATAAATTTGATAAATTTGACAATATGAATGAATAGCCCCCCCCCCATAGCATGGCAAAACAAATGACGAAATTAGATACAATTAAAAGTTTGTTAAGACGCTGTTCCACGAACTATGGCAGATTTATTTGACAGTAGCCTAATACAATTTCATTATTAATGGATTTATTTCCTGGACTTTTTTTCAGGATCAAAATGATCTATGCCTATAAATGTCCTACAAATCAAAAATGTATTTTGTGTTCGTTAAATTCTATAAATATAGGCCTAACTAATGCATAACCTAGGCCTACAACAAGTTGCTATTCGTCTCTATTAAGTCATTGCTCTTGACATATTATGAGGATGTAGGCCTAAATGATAGGCCTATGCCCATTAGTCCAAGAAGAACATTAATTGCGGTATAGTTTCGCCGCAAAGCTGCACTTAAAACTTTGATAATTAGATTCAACACATGAAAAATAAGTGAATAATGTGTTTCAATAACTCTGGAGGATGGTTAAAAGAGAAAACCATGTCAAATGTATGTTGGGACTTTACAGCAGTGGGAGACATTTGCTGAGGAACACGTGACTCTTTCCGGCAATATAACTCTCGGAGAGGAAGAGAGAGTTGGTGCATATCAAAGTCAGGAGGTGTTGAAAAAGGGGGCCAACGCCGGGATATGACGGATAACCCGCAAAACCCCTCCAACAATGTGGCAGGGAAGTCTTCACATGTGCTTTACAAGTGATGCTCATTAGCATAACAAGTGCGGCTGGCGCCGACGGCCGACACCTTTTTATATTTCAGCTGCAGGAATGGCCTGTCGGTACGTTACATTACAACACGTTGTCGTTACAATCCCGTAGAATGACGCCTGGGTTTTATTTTGGAGGTAACACATGAATTAACAATTTAATTCAAAAAGGCCTAGGCTTATTTTATCAGCCTAAAACGTTGTCTAAGTAGGACTACTAGGCCGACATTAAAAAGCGACGTACAGCATAATAACTTCCGAAATGTTTAGTTTAGTTAGGTTTGACTTGGATGAGATTAATAACTAAACTTTCCTTGACTTCCCTTAATAATGAAAGTTTCCTTTCTCGCTGGCATATTACATCAATAATAGCCTAATACACCACAAGTATAAAACATCAAACATAAAACTCTCACACACACACACACACACACACACACACACACACACACGCGCACGCACGCACGCACGCACGCACGC
>JAOPJH010000002.1:9808547-9820014 GCA_027122575.1 Merluccius polylepis | reverse complement strand
ACACACACACACACACACACACACACACACACACACACACACACACACACACACACACACACACACACACGCTGACAAACAACTTTTATTGAAGTGTTGTCTGCCCATTAAACTCCAAAAGCATGTGTGTGTGTGTGTGTGTGTGTGTGTGTGTCTTCTATTTACAAAGCTTTAACATGGGGAACTAAGCTGTTTTCAGATATAACAGCCTCTCTAGAAACTATATCACTGGTTCAGTTGTTTTTCCACTGCCGTGAGCACAGCCTACAATCAGCTTTTTCCCTCTCTGGATTTGCTTCACTAGCATACAAAGGCTTGACATTCTGGACGTTGTGTTTTTCTAAGAGGGCCATGGAGATATTTTGGGGTTAGTTTGCCTTTCCACGTCTCTCATTCCCGTTCACTTATTTGTAATTACTTTTCAAGAGTTTCTTGTGGCACGAGGAGAAGTACGATTGGAATAGATCCTGGCAACAGAATCGGGTTACATACGCCAGAGAATGGTTCCTTCGTCTTGCACAAAGAAAACATAAAACTCACGACTCCCCCAAAAATATTTAGTACCCTGGTCTAGAGTCGGCCTGAATAATTCTGTGTATTCTGTTTGGATGAATACACATCGTACCTACGTGTATTTATGTGTCAGTTTATTTTGTACATTTGATATTATCCCTCTTATGACAAGTATTGATCCAAAAAGACATTGTTAGATAGACAGATTTTCTATATGCATGATATGTGGACTCTATGACATGGTTCTGGATACATCCATGGCGATACCTCCATTATAACATTTTGTTATGCTTTTTATATAGGAAACAGTTTAGCCGTCCTGTATAAAGTTAGGCAAACTGTATGTTTAAGTGATTTAAGGTTCATATATTTGTTAAAAACAATACATTAATTTCTCTGTTTTTTTAAGTGAAGTTATTTGGATTATTTTTGAGAGTTGCTGCCGGTTTTGGGGAAATGCCCCAGGACCACCAGGGGGAGGATGGAACGGGTTTTCCGAATCTCAAGTCAGTTGTCAGTTTTGAACTCATCTTTGAAGCCTTTGCTCTTCCTAGAAAAAAAGACACAATTGTTTAGAAAAAAATAAGCGCAGCAGAGATATATTTAAACTCATTTAATAAAAGTACATTTCAGTTGAATAATTCACACGTCCTGCACCACACCAGAACCCCCATAAAACTCCCCTCAACCACCATAGTATGAATTAAAAAAGCAAGTATAAATATAGAGTATATTTTAGCATGCATATTTAGACGTGTCTGTATGTTTATTAAACCTGTTTGCGATAGGCCTACTTGCAGCATGTCTGTACCGTTTAAATGGTACAACGTGTTGACCTCATTGCAGTGAAATGGATAGAATGTATGGGATTCATGACGGCCGGCTGCACTCTGAAAGCAGTGTCGTCCCTGACTTGGATGTCTCCATATAGGCATCTGAAGTCCCTGAGTTGTGTTTATTTTTGGTCAAACCAAAAAGTGGTTTTGCAGTGGACGGGTGGGGCTCTGTGTGTCACACTGCAGCTGACCTAGCATGTTCGTGCAGTGTGACCTAGTAATGTGTGTGTGTGTGTGTGTGTGTGTGTGTGTGTGTGTGTGTGTGTTCTATATGTTAGTATTTGTGTGTGTATATGCATGATGCACCAATATCATAATATGAAGATGTTGACTAATAGGATGTGGTTGTTTTAATGCAATGGATTTCACTCAAAATTAGGGCTGAACGATATGGTCAAAAAATCATATTGCATAAACTGGTATTATTTTGACAGATATTGCGATTGCGATATGATTCACTATTAGTGGGCGGGAATGATCATTTTTGCATCACATTTTTCATTTTCATTGGAAAAACTATGAACATCATGTTCTGACGTTTGTTGGGGTCTCTGCCACACAAGGATGTTTTCTTACATTTGGAGAAAATAATGTGTAGGCCAGGGCATCTGCAGCACTCTACTACTTATAATGGTGTTATACATTTACATTTACACATTTTACCCTTATCAAAAAAATTGCAGCTCTTGCGATTTGGATATTGTACTTGGCCATATTAAGATTTCGATAATACTTTGATAAATTGTTCAGCCCTACTCGAAGTGTAAATATTGATGACGATGTGTGACCGAACAACACCTGAATAGCTTTGACAACATGTGGCGTGCAATTCAGATCTTAATCACACTCTGCAGACACTACAGTCCATTTTAGATTAGAATAGGATGGACACCACTGTATGTTCCTGTGGGGAAATGGTACAAAAGTATACCAATAATCAGGGGGCTAGAGTGTCTCCCAGCCGAAAGGTAATGGGTTCAAATCCCCATTGGCCGATGCCTAACCCTAGTAACCCATATCCTAACTCCTTGGCATGTTTCTGAATCCATCGTCATTTCGATATAACTTTCCGAATAACTATATAGTAATACATCAAAACGCTTTTTAAGAACTTATAAAGTCTGGTACAAACAAAATTGTGGTATTGTTGCTTCATCATAATGATGCCACCCTCAAAGTAGAGGAGAGAGACATTACGATTTTAAATGAATTAAAAACCTCATGCTCATATGTGGGATTCTACGTGACCTTGGTGGGGTTGTGCTTGGTGGTTGTCACCACAGTCCAAGACAGCTACAGAGATATACAAACAACTACCGTACTCACTTTGTGTGTGTTCACGCCCCACAGACCATGCAGGGTGTTCAGGTCAACTGTTTCCGCACACTGGAGGAGTTGGTGATGGGCTACCAGCACCCCCATAAAGGCCTGGTCACTTCGTTGCAGTACCCCGTGAGCCGCGTGACCGAGCCTGGGGACGAGAGCTCAGGTAAGACATCACCAAAAATCACTACAGGCCCTGTCCAACAGAATTCAAAAAGGCACATGCATAAAACCGGAGGTTGTGGCGGGACATAGCTTTTCAAAAAGTGGGAGCGTTCGTTTCCCCAGGGTTAAGCATATGTTCCCCATTTGCAGATGACGAGAAGCCAGCGCCTGTGCCAGCCTCCCTCAACACTATAGCCTCTTCAACAGCAGCCCCGGCGAGAACAGCCTCTCACCTCCTCTTCCTCAATAGGTTGCAGGAACTCAACACATCCAGGTTGTCATCTACTTTTTTTACTATTCTAGTCATTTTTTGTAGATATTTTTGTATCCAAATCAATTTATATTGGGTATGCGTCGTTAAGGAGCAAGGCATCTTGCTCAATGATGCTTACGGGAAGGCTGAGGACATTGGGGATCGAACCATTCTCTGTTATTGACATTGCATTCATACAGAATTAATGTTATGTATAGCTTTATTTATAACATTTAAATTACCATATTTCCCCAATAGATTAATTACATATATTTGTACATATATGTATGAACTGTAGTTGGCTATATTTCATGTGGGATTGCATAGAATGTATTATATTTTAAATGGATGCATCTTCTGCTCCTTTACCAGCATCGCTGGAGACGTGATGGGGCTGCTCAATGACTACCTCCACAACGAGCTCCCTCTGGACATCGAGAGTGTGTTTAAAGGGGCTACGTGCTTACGCAACCTGCAACACACACTGGGCACGACCTGCCAAGGCCTCAACAGGTTAGCTGCCATCTGCTGCTAGTGCTGGTCGTGACTGTTGATGGCACTTGATGTTTATGTATAGTCTACGTGCCCCGAGATTTTTCTTTGTTAGATACAGATTTCTTGCGAATAAACTATTCATGCGATTGACAGAATAGATCTTTATTTTCCCCGTTTGTCCTTCACATGCAGAGGGTCGGTAAAACAGTAATATTTTGTACCACATACCACATATAACACATGAATGGTCCATAGTCTCTTAATATCCCTCTTTCTGTAAGGTTACGGACTCAATGCAGACACAAAGAAGCTTTAAACAAAAAAGGTCTTTACTTTACTCAAGAGAAAAAGATGAACAAAGGTAACAAGCCCAAAATCGTTTAAGAAAAACAAAAAGGGTGATCAATAACTAAGACACTTACTAGACTGGGCTAACCACACAGGACAGGACGATCAGACAAAGGGCAATCAAAATGGAGGGCTTAAATACACAGGAGAGAATAATTAACAGTCAACACATGTGGGACACAATCGAGGCTAATGAGGTAAAATAAAAAGAATAACTAACTACACAAAGACAAACAGAACATTTCAAACTGACACTTTCTTTCATTTGAGGAGGTGGATGCGGCTTGTGGGTGTATTCACTGTTTGAGGGGCGTGATGGATCAGCTGTGATTTTCCTCGCCATGGCGTACTGCAGTGTGGTGTTCAGAGACCTGTGGGATATTTCAAAATCATGTCTGTGCTACTTTACCGGCTATACTTGTTATTTTGTTATAACAAGTATAGCCGGTTTTGTTGGTTTGTTCTTATTTTTAACATTGAGGGCATGTGATCCACAGTGAGATTGACCTCACTCTCTCGAGTCTGGAGACACTGGCCAAGGTATTTGACCACCCAACCAATCCTCTCCTCTGCAACAAGGCACAGGTACAGAGATTCAGCAGCAATAGCCATTATTATCTCCGCTCTAGACGAGCTGTGAAAGTGTCCCCTCTAGTGTTCAAGTATGGGAAATGATCTGCATCTTGTCTCTTGGGAAGCAGGGCCCGGAGATGGAGCTGGACAGTCTGCTGTGTAAGATCTCAGCCTTGGTCAGCCTGCTGTCTTCACTGGAGAAAAGGGTAAGTTTGCACTCGGAGCAGAAATCTTTACTAGCAGCTTGCAAACAGTTTGCAAAATTCCCATGACAAAGGCCAATTCTAGAGTTTCAATGTTGCCCGAAACAGGTTAATAATTTTCCTTAGCATATTATTAGTATTAACTTGAACATAGTGTGTTCTAGTATTAACTTGAACACACTAATAATATGCTCAGGGAAATTATTAACCTGTTTCAGGCAACAATGAAACTCTATCATGAATTAGAAATCCAAATTGTGTCAATGCTCTGTGCTTTAAGGTTTTGAAAGCGCTGCAAGATGCGGTGACCAATCACAATCTAGCGGTCCAACCGGCCCCGCCTCCTCCTGAACCATCGGCTGTGACGGCTAACACTGTCAGGAGCAACGCCAGGCCCTTGCCTGTCCACTCATTCCAGGTAATCCATGGAAATACATGTGTTACCAGTCAAGCTGGTCTCTTCTGCTACCAGCAAGAAAAATGAATGACAAAAATAGAATGCATTTCATCCTTGACTGTATAATTGGATGCAGACCTGCACTGTAATAAAGAACACACATTGAGATGCCATTTTTCATTTTATTGTAGACCAAACGTTAATCTCTATCTAAAAACTTACTGTAAATAAATACCATATGGTGAGCGATTTTAACCAAAGGGTCTTACAATACTGTGAGTACATCCATTTCTTAGCATGGGTGGCTCCAGTGGGAATCGAACCCCATGATCCAAGCAGTACCAATGCCAGGCTAGACATTTGGCCTCAATACACTTGTCATTTCAATGCGACTTTTGTTCGGATGCACCAGATCGGAAAACACAGGTCTGACGTCCACACTTGACACTTGAATGCAAACTCTGCAAAAAATACTTAATAATAATAAATCTGCTGAAATGGCGCTGGGTGAGGAGATGCCCTTATGTTGTTCTTGCTGTTTAAAATGGTGTGTAGTGGTAGGGGCCACACCAGACGTGCGTTGTTGAGGAGAGTGCAGCGGAGGCAAGAGCTTAATGCATGCATCACATATGCATTACATATAACCTAGTTTAGCCTGGACAGTGGCATCTGACCATAACGCCAGGGTATCCACTCTCTGTTAAACAGCACAACTTATTTTCATCCATCTTCAGTGCAAAATGGGGCATGGGACGTGGTCCTAATGACATAGCCAGTAGTCTGCCCACCTTGTGCCCAGATTGGATAGCTCATGGGATCACAATGTGACCAAGATCCGACCGGGGACTGTCCACACCTGACAATGAATGTGTCCTGGCATGATTGGATGATAAAAGTCGCACGTGTAACCGAGGCCTTTGTTAATATTGTGTCTGTCCAGGTGAAGATGGCCCGCTACGGCCGGCAGACCGTCTCCGTGGATGTGGACACCGGGGTGTTGCTCTTCGACAAGAAGACTGGTACGTTCGGCGTGGAGACGGTCTCACATGAGCGGGGTAAGCAAAACACCTGTGTGTCATCTTTTAAACTTTTGTCTTTCCAATAGGCACCTGCTGTATTTCCCCTTTGATTATCAACGATCACTTGATCCATAGGTTGCGGTATAATCTGCCATGTCAGAACCAGAATCAGTTTCGATGGAGCATACGATATGGCTTTCACATACAAGGAATTTGCTGTGGTTTAGGGTGCAGATATACAAGATACAAAAAAACCTTTAACAACTGTATAGGATATAAAATAAAAATCTAAATATTGAAGGTAAGATATGAGAGTTGTAAAGACAGAGAAAGCAAGAGCAGAGAAGAGTGGAAGAGAGCAAGATTTTGAAAATAAGCAACCTCACCTGCTCCCTCCCTCCCTATGTTTTAGCCATGGAGAAGAGTTGCATTTCAGGCATGTGATTGACAGGCAAGATGGATTCCCCCGACCAATCAGGGAAGAGATGTCCTCATTGGTCAGAAATGATGGTTTAAAAACTAAATTAATTTATTCTCACGAAGCATTTCACGCACTAATAGCTGACGGATGTAATTTCTAACAATTTACACTCAAATAATAGCTCTTATATCTTACCTACAGCACCTTCAAGAAATACAAATAACGTCAATATGAAACCAGAAACATTAAGTATGTATAAAAATGAAGATGTCTTGTAATACGTGATGTAATATGTGCATATGGTGTGTCAGTTCTACAGGTGGTCCAGTTTCACGCCAGCCCCGCTAAGTTGCGCCTGGCGGTAGACAGTCACCACGGCACGCCACGGGACCTCACGTTCCACAGCGCTAGGGTGAGAGGTCCAAGGTCATCATGACAACAGATAGTTCCGGTTCTTGATTCTGATTGGCTCGAAGCCGTTGTAAAATGCTATAGAAACACACACCTGTGACCGCATAACAATTCATTTTCAACCATTTTTCGGTCTTTTTCTGTCTGGAACTATATATACTACTTGGCAGAAAAATTATGATTTGTTTTCAATAAATTATTGCATTTTATGTTGCTGTGTGTTTATGTTGTGAAAACTTACTAGGTAGTCTATAGTAACCGTTTTAGTAAACGTTTAAGAAAACTAATAAGCCACTTGAGGCCGTGATTTACAGTAATTGTGGAACAATTCTAAAATCACTGTAAACCACAGCCTCGTGGCTTATTGCTTAACTATCACCCCTGATCTGATTAGTTTCCCCCACCTCTCTCCTTCCAGAAACGTGAGGCCTTCTGCCAGCTGCTACAGCTGATGAAGATCAGGCATGCCCAGCTGGGTGAGCCGGACCTGGTCTCTGTGTTCGTGGGCACCTGGAACATGGGTAAAGAGGGGGATTAGCTCAAATGGTAGAGCGCTTGCTTAGCATGCGAGCTTAGCTGCTCCTATAATGTGTATATTAATATAACCATAAATGTTATAAACAAAGGAAAGTCTAGTGGGTTGTTTGTTTGACTTCTAGCCGAAAGGCTCCTGGGTAACCTTCCTTGAGCAAGATGCCTAACCTACTTGCTCAGTCATCGCAAAATGTCACTTTGGATAAAAGTGTCCACTAAATGACTATATAGTAGGCCTAACATTAAAACGTGATATTTCACCAGCTACTTTGGTTTGTTGACCAGTTAACCGTCCGGTCCCTAACCTACTCCTATTGAAGAAGTACTGAAATTGGAACCAAAGCTCCTTTTGTCTATTTCTTGCGTGATGGACCAGGAGGGTCTCCGCCCCCTCGGGACCTCCAGTCCTGGGTGACGTGCTGCGGTCTGGGTCACACCCCAGACGAGTCCACCGCGTCGCTGGCCCACGACGTCTACGCCCTGGGCACACAGGAGAACCCCCAGGGGGAGAGGGAGTGGACAGAGCACATCCGCACCGCACTGCGCAGCTGCACTCACATGGACTACAAACAGGTAATGACCATTGGACTACAAACAGGTAAACACCATCACATGGACTACAAACAGGTAATGGCCATTGGACTACAAACAGGTAAACACCATCAACAAACAGGTAAACCCACCACTGGACTACGAGCAGGTAATGACCGTTGGACTACAAACAGGTAAACATCACCGCTGGACTACAAACAGGTAAACACCACCACTGGATGATAGCCCATTCAATTTAGTATATTTTGGCCAATAAATGATTGAAGAATGATTACTGTTTAGGGGACTTTGGGAAATGTCGTTTCATAAAGGCCCCTGATATCTTAAAATATATTTGAATCTTCTAACTTGAAAAAAATACAAATTGTAAATGCATTTCGCATATATGTATGTAGGTAGATAGGGCATTTGTATAGCATTGCATAGAATTGTCTAGATTTTCATTTATTTTTAAAATCTGTTTTATGGCTCATGGATGCAACGTGTCTCTCTGTCCTGCAGGTGGCAGTGCAGTCCCTCTGGAACATGAGGCTGGTGGTGTTGGTGAAGCCCGAGCATGAGGGCCGCATCAGCCACGTGAACACGGCCAGTGTGAAGACAGGACTGGGAAACACACTGGGTGAGACGCCCTTCCTGCATGCCATCACCCACCTGACCACAGCACCAGTTCACATAATCATTAGACATGGTACATACCGGAAATGTACTACTGAATGGCCATGTGCCAAAAACACCAGAGGGTAATCAGCCAGGACAAAAGTGTTTTTGTTAAAGTGTGTCTGACTGGGCATTTTTTTGCTGTTTAAAGGAAACAAGGGAGCCGTTGGGGTCTCCTTCCATTTCAATGCAACCTCCTTCGGCTTTGTCAACTGCCATCTCTCCTCTGGCAGTGAGAAAGTGTTAAGGTAAAACAAAAATATTCATGTTATGCCAGTAATAACAATAAATAATACTCAGTAGGGCCACTGGACCACTGGAAGTTCAGGGCCCCAAAATTGGCCCCCGATACGCCTGATTTCCCTGAAATATACCTTGTTGTTTAAAAGACAGACAAGTTTTGACTCTCTTATTATGAATGTGTGTGACTAATATAGGAGGAACCAGAACTTTGTGGACATTCTCAGGCTGCTCTCGCTGGGAGACAAACATCTCACTGCCTTTGACATCAGCCTGCGCTTCACCCACCTCTTCTGGTGCGGAGACCTCAACTACAGACTGGACTTGGACGTGCAGGTCGGACATTGGTGTTCATTCATTCCCCTCTCATTGGCTAGTCACGCGTGCAATACCCCCCATATTATCAACACTAGTACATATGTAAGGCATAACCCTGAAGTGGTTTATTCCGCTTATGCCACAATAATCACCAACAATCACCAGAGATATTGGTAATATTATATTCTTCTGCGGCGCTTCGAGCATATTTTTTGCGTCAAATAGGTGATTTTATTGTTGGATGTGTGGGTGTCCCGTTATCGAAAATCAATGCACACCCTTGGAACAATGCTGTGGTATAAACAGAGTAGATGAACCTGCTCAACCTGTCCTCTCTCCTCCCCTGGTGGTTGATTTTCTCTGGGGGGTTGTCGCGTGTGGCGGCGTCTCCAGGACATTCTGAAGCACGTATCCAAGAGGGAGTTCGAGGAGCTGATGTGTGCCGACCAGCTGACCAGAGAGAGACACAAGAGCAAGGCTTTCCTCAACTTCAGTGAGTTCTCTGTCTCTGTCTCACTCACTCTCTCTCTCTCTCTCTCTCTCTCTCTCTCGCTCTCTCTCTCTCTCTCTCTCTCTCTCTCTCTCTCTCTCTCTCTCTCTCTCTCTCTCTCAGCCACCACTTTGTGTCCTGCTGCCTCTGAGCATCAGGTTGGGGATGGTGTTAGAGACAGACTCGAGACGATATTGTGAATGTGATGTGATATCTACACGTGTTGAATGTGTTTTTTTGTTCAACCACATATGTGGGTCAGCGACAGCGAGTATATCACAAATATGTCATCGCTACTAAAGTTTTTCTTCCTACAATATCATTTCAGATAATCAGTTGGTGTCATTCTAAAGTCAACCTGACTTTTTCCGATGCATTACGGACGTGTGATTTATTAACATCCTTTCCTTCCTCCCTATGAACGCTGTTCACTCTCTTCAATCTCTCTTGAATGTTTTGACGCGGTTAAGAGGAGGAGAAGATTTCCTTTCCGCCCACATACCGCTACGAGAGGGGCTCCAGGAGCTGCTACCTATGGCAGAAGTACAAGACCTCAGGGGTGGGTAGCCCACCGCCCCCATTACTTACTGTCACTACTTACTTGTACTATCTGCAATCAGAATAAAAAAATGGGACCTTCAGAATAACTTTAATACATTAAAGGTGCAGTGTGTAGCATTTAGTGGCAGTTAGTGGTATATTGCAGTAGCCAAGTGCCAAGTGATGAGGTTACTTTTTTAAACGCGCCCTCTCTAGAGCCGTTTGTCCGTTCTGGGCTACTGTAGAAACATGGCGGTGCAACATGGCAGGCTCCGTGGAAGTGGACCTGCTCCCTATGTAGATATAAATGGCTCATACTAAGGTAACGAAAACACGATTATTATTTTCAAGGGATTATACACTCATTAAATCATACTTGAATATTATACTGAATCATACTGAATATTATATTAAATTTATGCCGAGTCTGTTCCCGCTAGGTGCAACTAAATTCTACACACTGCACCTTTAAAATAATCAAATTAATCTTTATTTATATAGCTCTTTTCAAAACAACAGTTACAAAGTGCCTAACATGTAAAAATTTGAAAAGCACAATCACAATGAAAGCAATTAAATTCTCAACAATAAATACAAAACTATTTATAATAATTTTCATAATTTTGCTGACAAACAATACAGTGTGGTTCCTTCCTTTGAAACCCTATTGGCATTATAGCTTTTGATGCTAAATGACAAGCAAATACACTGTGCGCTAGTTACCAAAAGGTTCCTTCACCCAAAGTTTCTAAGTATACTTTTGGCTTAGTGTAAAGGCTATTTCTATGTGGAAGCTAATCCTCTTTATGGGGGTCAGCAAGGCTAGCAAGCTTGACAGCAGCTGCCAATGGCACCAAAAGTAGCAGTTGAAGTATTATTAGAAAATACAAATACGAATGACAAAACAAAGAATGCTTTTCATCCTTCCATGTCTTATTATATGATGACCTGCTAAAGACACATTAATAGACACATACGATACACGTTTCCAAGATGGAACCATGGACAGTTGCCTCTTTGTGTTGGTGCACTCCTTTTAGTTTTCTGCTACTTTATGTTTGATTTAAAAACATTTTTTTTAATACATTTGTAGCGGGTTCAAAGAGTGGGCGGACACAGGCTTGGCTTTTTCGAACACGCGGTTCGCTTTTATTGCTCAAAAGCGAACAACAAGTAAAG
>JAOPJH010000002.1:9719286-9731183 GCA_027122575.1 Merluccius polylepis | reverse complement strand
ATCCGGTCCTACGCATGTCATTATCCGATACGATCAGAAATTCGAATTTCTTGCTGCATGTAAACGTACTGAGTGTGCGTCAAAATAGTGGACAGATCGGCGACACTTGGCTTGCCATATGATCCATTTTAATTAAAGGTGATCTGTTTGTTAAACCGATTCATGCCGTGTAATTCCGTTACGTAATTGCCTTTTGGTTGAAGCTTTGTTATTACGGAGGCTTTTTTTTCTTTTTGTATGTTTAGTGCACTATTATTTTTGTACACTTACACCTCACACTGAGTAGGCTGGCAAGGTGCGGTGGTGTGGGTCCCTCCATCTGGTGCGAAACTATTTACATACACACAGCAGTGGGATAATACGTAACCCACTGCTAGGGAAGGCCTTTGCAGAAGCCCCCCCTCGGTGCAGTTCCTGGTCTGTGAACACATGCACATGTGTGTGTGTGTGTGTACAAGCTGTTAAATGTCAATGGATTGTTTTGATAAGACCTCACTCAAGATAAACGTCCAACATGTTTATCTTGACACTGGCCAGCAGGCACGGCCGCGGTCACCTTTTGTGTCTGCACCTTTCTTTTCACACTTTCCATATTTTTTTGGGGGTCAAGTCTTGTATAGAAGTGTATTTCCCTTACTTACAAATACACTCGAATGAACTTCACTGGCCCATATTTTTACACCCGCTAATCCTTGAGTTCTATCTAAATGGCATAAGGTCAGGTTTTTTTTTTTCAGCTTTAAAGATAAAGTTGCCATGATGATGTATGTAGCAATGATACAATCTCCATGACGGTTCTGTAAATTATGTATTCTTTAATGTACTTCAGTGAAATACACTTTTTTGGGGGGATTATATAAAATTCGAAAGTGAATAATATTAATAATAACAAATTGAGTTTGTATAGCACTTCTCATCTGCCCAGCCAAATCCTGAAGCATTTCACAGGTGAAATAGTATAGTAGAAAATATATGAATAAAGTAAAAGTGAGGTTGGATGCAAGGGTATGTGTTGCTAACTAACCATTAAATACACCTTCATCCTGTGTTCTTCCCTGTGGGGTGTCAAGGACCAGGAGGAGCTGTTCCTGCGTGCGCTGTGTCTGTGCCACACGGTGCAGGTGAAGGAGCCCACAGGCCTGTGCCAGGACCAGCAGAACAACCTCATGGACTCTCTGGAAGGCCTGATGGTGGACGGAGGTCCCCCGCCCCAGGAGCAGAGAGGCTTCATCGCCTCCTCGCCCGATGAGGTGGCGCTGGTCAAGGGTGCCATGAGGTGAGGGGAAAACGGGGCTGGGAGGGCCTAACAAATTAAAAACAGTACAACTAATTTGTATTTAATTTAATTTATAGACATTTATTTATATGGGCTTTTGGGGCCTTTGCGCAGTAGATGGTGACAGAGACAGACAGGAAAGTGAGTTGAAAGAGAGAGGGGATGACGCGGCTTAGGGCCACAGGTCGGGATCGAACCCGGATTGCCACAGTGCCGATGTGGATAGCGCCCTAGTGGTTTAGCCAGTGAGCCACCCAGTTCAAATGTTGTATGCCAAAAAATATATATACTTTACCTAGTTTTAACTCAACACACACACACATACACACACACACACACACACACACACACACACACTCCCCTAATAGATGCAGGCGTTGGTGGGTGTACCTGATGGGGCTACAAATCTGTGTGAAGGTCAGGTAGGTGTTTGTTCCAGCTCGCTCTGATCTTCACATGAGGGAGGAATAATGAAGCCTGTTTGTTTCGATGTGCTTGTTGGAAACCTGTTGCAGAACACGCAACAACCCCCGCCGTTGTGATTCTCTCCCATTCTCACGTTTTTCATTCTCGGCCACGCAGAAAATTTAAAATGTGTGACGCATGCCCGCCCGGTACCTCATCTAAGTCAGGTGTCTATGTGACCTTTTTAAACATGCGTACTTAAAAAGGCGTCAGTAGAAGACGTCGAATCTCAACGACTTAAAACCTTGAAACGTGTATGATAATTCATTACTTTGGCTAAGATTGTACTGTGCGGTGTGAAAGATAGCGTCTCTGCTAATTGTATCCATTTGCAATATAAGTGCTGTTCTCAGTTTTGGTTGTGTTGCTCACTCCTGACGCTTTGTCTCCACCTGCAGGTACGGCTTCACATTCCTGGGCCTGGAGAGCAAGAAGATGAAGATCAAGAACAGAAACAACGACATTGAAATGTAAGTCGGTATCTTATATCCGTTCTGTTCAGACCCAAAAGTTTTTTTCTGTTTCCATTTCTAGACACTTTAATGTAACTTTCCTTTATTCAGTGGTAAACGCTACGATATTTCCAACTGTCCGTAGGTATGAGTTGCTTCACGTGTTGAATTTCGATCCAGTGCGAAGGAGAATGAGTGTGATAGTCCAAACCAAATCAGGTCAGTCTGAGTTGAAGTAGTATTGACTTATGACTTGACTCTTCATTGACTCATACCACTCTCTATTTAGTGAAGATAAGATAACAAGATATTCCTCCAGGCAGGGAAATTCATTTGTTGTGTGTGTGTGTGCGTGTGCATGTGCGTGTGCGCGCGTGTGTGTGCGTGTGCGTGTGTGTGTGTGCGTGTGCGTGCGGTTTCCTCAGGTGACAAGCTGCTGTTCTGTAAAGGGGCAGACTCGTCCATCTTCCCCCGCGTCAGGCAGGAGGAGGTGGAGAAGATCCGCGTGCACGTGGAGCGCAACGCTACGGTGGGTCACTAACACAATGCAGCAGGTCTCGGTTATGTTAGGTGTGACGAGGGAAGAGGAGAGGGCGCCAGGGGACCGACTTCAGGTCTACTGCCAGAGCCTCGGTCAAGGGCACAGGCAGGAGTATTAACCTAACGTGTATGTATTATGGTGTGGGGGGGAAATAGGAGCACCTGGAGAAAACCCACGTGAACACGGGGAGAACATACAAACTCCACACAGAAAGGTTTCCCCCCCCCACAGGGTTCAAAGTGTGTTTAATCCACCGTGTACATCCTCCCTGACTGCTGGCCTACAGGAGGGCTACCGGACGCTGTGTGTGGCCTACAAGAAGCTGAGCACCAATGAGTACGCCTCGGCGGACGAAGGCCTGCAGGCGGCCCGGCTCGCCCTGCAGGACCGCGAGGAGAAGCTCATGGCCGTCTACAACCAGGTGGAGACGGGGATGACCCTGATAGGAGCCACCGCCGTGGAGGACAGGTGGGTGGAGGAGGAGAGGGCTGGGATTGGAGCAACACAACAAGGCCGACTTAGTGCCCCTCTGGTCACATTTAAGATGAATTGTGGCATGTTTTATTCAAGATTCAAGACCTTTATTTGTCCCCAAGAGTGAATTGGCTCTGCCGCAGTAGCATTAAAAAAATAAAACAACACAAGGCGAGACACGCACGTTCACAACCACTCATAATAGAAAGTACATATGAAGACGGCAGTAAAGGTGGTCACAGGCAGTACAAAAGGTACAATATTATATTTAAAAAGTATATAGCGATAAAAAAGGGAGAAGCAGACATGGTTGGAGATGCACTGATGCTACCCGTACTTGAGCGTCGAGCAATGAAATGCAATAATTTATAGCTGTTAGTTTTAGCTAATGGTTGTCTGAGGCAGGAACCAGAGGGCAGGAAATTAGATTGTAAATGCAGAGGGTGGGTACTGTCAGATATAATGGATTCTGGCGTCTTCAACAGCTGTTTGTTATACAGTTCTGATACTCTTCTGCTGAGTGCCAATAATTTTGCTACTGACTTTTATCACCTTTGTTAATCAGGTATTTTTGGGGGAGATTGAGAGATCTCTCTCTTACTCTTTCTCTCTCAATTCAAAGTGCTTTATTGACATGGAAAACTACATTTACATTCCCAAAGCATGTAAAAAGTAAAATGAGATACAAATTTGAAAAGCACAAGTACAATCTGTATATGCATTGACCTCTCCCTCTCACGCTCTCACTCACTTGTGCCAACTCTCTTTCTCTCTTTCTCTTTCTCTTTCTCTTTCTCTGTCTCTGTCTCTGTCTTTCTCTTTCTCTCTCTTTCTCTTTCTCTTTCTCTGTCCCTCCCCAGGCTCCAGGAGGAGGCAGCAGAGACCATGGAAGCGCTGCAGGGTGCGGGCATCAAGGTGTGGGTGCTGACGGGCGACAAGATGGAGACGGCCAAGTCCACGTGCTACGCCTGCCGCTTGTTCCAGCGGGGCACAGAGCTGCTGGAGCTGACGGTACGCACGCTGGAAGACGGCGTGCGCAAGCGGGAGGAGCGTCTGCACGAGCTGCTGCTGGAGTACCACAAGAAGGCCGTGCAGGACGCCCCGCCCATCAAGCCCAGCGTCAGCAGGTTCGTTGGTCCCTGATTGATCCCTAGCTTCTTCTAAGGCTTCTAATGCTTTATGTGCATTGAACGACTCAAATTTCACGCCGTTGGCAGCATTCACGCCGTGTCCTCTGCGTCTTTTCCAACGCCCATCACATTGACTTTGTATGTAATCGTGCCACGTGACAAATTTGCTTCGCGTTTGGTGTGAACGCGCCATCATTCACTGAGACCTGAACATAAATAATCTAGAATATATACAGAATTTAAATTACCAAATTAACAATGTCTAAATGAAGTGGGTGTCTGTTGTGAGTGATGTGAAATGTGATTCATTTATTTTTTGGTCTGATGGGTCGATGGTTCAATATTTCTGGCGCGCAATGCCGCACATAGCAAATGTGAAGCAGTCAATAATATAACAGAACTATTGTTTTTTGAGTGCGGCCCGGCAGACACTGCTCCACTGCATTACATGACTGCTTCCACAGGCTAAACACATGCTATTGCATGCATGACTCCTTATTGGCTATGGTTACCCAGTAAGCATTGATGCAACACACCTGTCCTCCGCCCTTTTGAAACTGAATTGATGGGGCGTTTACAGGGGAGCCGGCGGCCAGAATGAAAAAAACAACAACCTGAAAGCATTTTCTAAAGGCGCAGTCAGGTGTCTAGTACTCCCTTAAATAGAAGGTCACAATATGGGGTTAATGGATGTAATGTGCCTGGGGAGGAAGCGAGGATAGTGTAGTAGTGGATAGGGTGTTTGATCCCATCTGAAAGGTACTGGGTCTAATCCCCGTTGTCAGCAGTTACCTGTAGCCGGCCTTGAGCTAAATACCCAACCCCTACCGGCTCCTTATTGACCTGTGTCTGAATCACTGCAAATCCCTTTGGATAAAAGCATCTGAGCCAAACTTTAAATCCAAATTGACGGTATGGGCTACAAATGTTTTGCTTATTTAACAGAGCAGAGAATCTCCGTTAGCAACAGGCTGTTACCACCACGTTGCACTAAGGAGCGCTATAGGAGATATAACTCCTCCTCCACAACAAGACTGTACAACTCCTCCTCCACAATAAGACAGTACAACTCCTCCTCCACAACAAGACTGTACAACTCCTCCTCCACAACAAGACTGTACAACTCCTCCTCTCCTCCACAATGACTGTACAACCCCTCCTCCACGATAAGACTGTACAACTCCTCCGCTAGTTGGGGGATGTTAGCAAGCTGTTCATGCTCTCCTTACTGTACATTCAACACATTTGTTTCATTGCACATTAAACACTTTATAAGGTATTTTGCACTGTCCTATCTTCTGGTTTACATTTTAGGTCAGCTAACTTTATTTTAAATGTAAATCCTTTTGTATATATTTTATTTGTATTGTATTGCTTGTTTATTTATTATTATCATTGTGTTTTTGGATGTGAGCTGCTGTACCTATCTATTTTCAGTTAGTTTAGTGAGTTTTTTTCTCGGAACAAACACATTAGGTATTTGATGTTTCAACAAAAAGCCTGTACTTCTCGGTGCTGTTTGAAGGCTTTTGGTGTTTATGTATTTTTGGATCAAGTCCATTGTCCTCTATTGTGTGTGTGTTTGTGTCTTTGAAGGGGTTGGTCTAGGGCCAATCAGGACTATGGCTTCATCATCGATGGCGCCTCGCTGTCCCTGGTGTTCAACTCCCTCGAGTCTAACTCCAGCCGCTACAAGAACCTCTTCCTGCAGATCTGTCAGAACTGCACCACGGTGCTCTGCTGTCGAATGGCACCACTGCAGAAGGCACAGGTCAGTGAGTTCAGCTGAGTCAGCCATATTTTGATGTATATATTTTTTATTTTAGAATTTTTGTTTGTGCCTTTATGGACAGGCCATTGAAGATAGACAGACAGAGGGTGGAAGGAGAGAGGGAAAGACATGTAGGAGCGCAGGTTGGAAATCGAACCTGGGCATATTGCCTACGTGGTTAGCGCAGTAGCACGATGCGCCCAGAGTCAACCTTATTGTTGTGTCTCCATTTTGGTAAACATTTGAATTTGTGCAACACACTGTCTCTAGATCGTGACGACGATAGAGAAGGAAGTCTCTCACCCTCAATTCAATTCAAAGGGTGTTATCGAAACACGGAAACCTACATTTAGATTGTCAAAGCATGTCAAAAAAGTCAAGACTAAAAAAAATAGGATGATAATTGAAATTGAAAATAAAATACAATCCAACATTTGAATGTGTGCCAACACGCAGATCGTGAAGATGGTGAAGAACTCTAAAGGAAGCCCCATCACGTTGTCCATCGGAGACGGGGCCAACGACGTCAGCATGATCCTAGAAGCTCACGTTGGCATCGGTAAGACACACTTCAATACCTGTCCGCCACTAATCTGGTCACAACGTGGATTTTTCTGAGCCTGATATCAGACAGTTGTCAACTCATTTACACTCCACTTCCATCTTCAGTCTGACATTGCCTCATTATTAACCGATTTCCGTGGGGGAGGGGTGATTAAAAAAATGTTTTCCCCTTACCAATCTGTAGAGACCAACCAATCTTATGTCATTTTTAGTCAACACTGATGCGTAGCCATGCCAACATACTGGTTGTCAGGTGATATTAACATATTAAACAACATACCTCGATTTAGCCTCGATAGCAATGTCTATCTCGTCTATATTACTCCTTGGTTCCGGCGCACAGCTTGACACCAGCATTAGTCCTGGCGCTGATTGGCTAATCGTTACCCCCCGCCCCCGTGGCACTCATTGGATAATCATTTTTTTAACCGAGAAACGGTGTCATAATACCAGAACAGAAGCAATCGACTCAGTCGAGTGGGCGGATTTAAAGGTCTGGACCCAGGCAAGATTTTTCTGCCAGACGAGGCTTTCATTGGTTGTGTGTGACTGTTCTAGGTATTAAGGGTAAAGAGGGCCGGCAGGCGGTGAGGAACAGTGACTATGCCATCCCTAAGCTAAAGCACCTCAAGAAGCTTCTGCTGGGGCATGGCCACCTCTACTACGTCCGCATAGCCCACCTGGTGCAATACTTTTTCTACAAGGTAAGGGAAGTCTGACAGCACGCATAATGTTTTCATTGTCTTGTCTAGACATCTGTTATTCAATAGCGTTTTTGTGTACTTAAGATGTTGCACATTAATCTACTTTTATGTTTTAATGTGAGTGGATATAGTTGTTTATGTTTTTAATGTGAGCCATGTCAAAGACAATTTTCTGTTTTTTTTTGGTTTGGATGTGGTTGTTTTGGCTCTGTTGGCACACAGCCAATTAAACATGGTTATTATGTTTAATGAAATATTACAATCATAATATTCCCCGTATTTGTCCAAGCCATTTATCCAGGGTAATTTTTACCTTCTTTTCTTGCAGAACCTTTGCTTTATCTTACCTCAGTTCTTGTACCAGTTCTTCTGTGGTTATTCGCAACAAGTAAGTATGTCCTGAAAGGTCATTAAACCGAACAATGTGTGTGCCAATGTGGTTCTCTGAACATCAGAACTACATTACCATAACCAGTACCATCTCCTGAGGCCCACACTTTCCCCTAAGTGACCCTACCTCTGCTCCCAAAAGGCTGCTATATGACTTGTTTGTGTGTGTGTGTGTCTGTGTCTGTGTGTGCACACATGCTACACACTATATACAATATTATATATATATTGTATATATGCTAAATGTGGTTGTGCTTCCAAGGTGCCATAGTGTGTATCAGTAGTACATTGCCTGAGTGTTGTCTCCTCCTCTCTGTAATTAACCCTTGGTTGCCCTACTCCTCGATCCTCACCTCCTCCTCCTGCGCCTCCTGCTCCTCCTCCCGTCCTCCCCAGCCCCTGTACGATGCCGCCTATCTCACGATGTACAACATCTGCTTCACCTCCATGCCCATCCTGGCCTACAGCCTCTTGGAGCAGCACATCTGTGTCGAGCTTCTCCTGGACAACGCCACCCTCTACAGGCGAGTTCAGGCATTGCAACACCAATTGTCGTCAATCTCAATTCTTCCTTCTGATCCATTTGACCATCCATTTGAAGGGCTGCAACTAACCATTTTTTCATATTTTTTTGATTAGTCAATTAATCATTTAGTCTAGAAAATGATAAATAATATAATACAAATAATAGGAAATGCTACCAGAGTCCAAAGTAAGGTCTTAAATTTGCTTGCTTTATCTGACAAGCAGCCAAGAAGTATTAATTTCAAAATATTCCATGAACCAAATAGTTAAATTTCCAGGGCATTAAGCTGCAAAGCATTAAGCGGGTATTTGTACTTGACAAATGACTAAAATGATTAATCTATACATTTTCTGTCGATCGACTAATCGATTAACCAAGTAATCGTCGCAGCCCTTCATGCGTTATGATTTCTGTTATTTAGGGGGATTGCAAAGAACGCCATGTTGCGGTGGGTGCCCTTCCTGTACTGGACTGTGCTGGGGGTCTTCCACGGCCTGCTCTTCTTCTTCGGTGTCCGCTATCTGTTTGGTAACCCGGCGTTACAGGACAACGGCCAGGTGAGTACCTGGAAAGTTGCTGTGGTAACCCAACGAACCCCCCCCCCCCCCCGCCCCGGCGGTCTACAATCTATCGCTACTCTGTAAACCCATTTGTCTTGTTGTACTCTAGGTGTTTGGAAACTGGTCTTACGGAACGATAGTCTTCACTGTGCTCGTTTTCACAGTCACGCTGAAGGTAATTAAGTGTTTAACTGTTGTTGTTGCTTTTCCCAAAACACTGTGTCTTGGTTTCAGAACTGGACAAAAAAAAGTGAATCATCTCTAGGATATAAATGTAAATGTGTGAAGAAAATGTTTAGTAAGAAAAGTGGTAGCGTCTTGGCTGTAACCTTTGTGGCAAACATTATTGCTTGAGAACCAAGATATGCCTGAGAACGTATACATGGATATTTTGGCAGGTTGCTTCACACTATGCATCAGTCGCTGTTCATCAGCTGACATCTGAAGGGTCTGGTGAAGGGTTGCTAAGCTGTCAACCACAAAACAAATTTCCTCACGACGTTACATTGTGAGGGTCGACCTGAGGGGAAGGAGGTGTTTCGGATGGTTGAACATGTGCAATTAATCAGAGCTGTGTGTTCACCACCTCATCCCACAGCTGGCGCTGGACACGAGGCACTGGACCTGGATCAATCATTTTGTCATCTGGGGCTCGCTGGCCTTCTATGTGTTCTTCAGCTTCTTCTGGGGCGGGATCATATGGTAAGAGCCTTTTAATTATCCCCCCCCCCCCCACCACCACTCAAACCCTCTCGCTACTCTACCCAACTTGAAGTCACTCTCTGTTCCCTTCAATTCAATTCTCCCCAAACCAAAATAACCGTGTGATATTCATTCATTCAACCTTTATTTCATCTTGGTTAAAAAAACATTTCATACATATATAGGTACAGGCACACACACACACACACACTTCAAAGCAGGTACCAGAAACAAGGGGAATGCACAGCTCTATGAAAATTAACCTGTGATGTACTACTCTCGTACTGACTAAAATACATGATATACTACATGCACTACAACATACATGAGCATATAGCGAGCCGCTATTGGGTGATTCGAGACCCCTCTGCTTGGCATTAGGGTCCCGCATCACCCTGACGGGGTTTATTTCGCAATAATGACCGACTCGCTCTACGTTGTCCCTTACGTGTGTGTCTCTCTCTCTCTCTCTCTTCTGCAGGCCCTTCCTGAAGCAGCAGAGGCTGTACTTTGTGTTCGCCAACATGCTGAGCTCGGTGTCGGCCTGGCTGGTCATCATCCTGCTCATCCTGCTCAGCCTGCTGCCGGACATTCTGCTGGTGGTGCTGAGGAAGCCTCGTGGACCACACTCACGACGGGTAGGAACACACTCACACACACCAATACACACATATATATATACACACACACACTCGGATTCAACAGACTGTTCCACATCAGCGGCAGCCATCTTGCCATCTCAGCCATCACCCAGCCCCATAGATAAACGGTTGAGATTGGCCAGGTTGACTCGAAGTCTGTCTAAACGGGAGGATGGCCAGGCGTATCTGCCAGAGCAAATAAAACATGAGCTCGCAGATTTGTCTGGGTCCCAGGCTAATAGAGACCATACTTGGGCCATTAATCTGAACTGTTGCACAGTACTGGTGGTATTTCTTTTGGTATGGATCATTTCAGAGGATAATTGTGGTAATATCTGTCCTGGTGGTCTTGTGTTGTGTTCAAAAAAAGTATTTTATCTGACTATCCAACTGCTCTGTGGAAATGATTTCTAAAACTTCTGTCTTATCTTGTATCCATGATTGAGCGATCGAAATTTTGACAATTTCTTGCTCCTTAACCAACTACCTGACGTTTACTTTTTTATAGACGTTTTGCTGATAGCCAAGAGTTTTCACGTATAGCCACAAAGACGAGTCGTGTTCTGACGGTCATGTCTGACTGGTGCAAATCAGACGCTCTGATCTCAGTCTCCCGCTAAGCATTTAGCCGTAACTCTGCTTTTAACTAGAACAAATTTAATCCAACTTCTATGATCTTTTTATTTCGCTCTGCATTGATTAACTTCTGGCTTGTGTGCTCATCTACTTGCACTTTTTCCTTCATTCCTTCTTTCCTTCCTCACTGTCTTCCCTAATTCCATCCTACCTTCCTTTCGTCCTTGCTTCCGTGTCCCCCCTCTGTCTTTGTTTCTTACCCTTCTACGTTGGTTGCCTACTTTCTTCTTTCCTACCTTCCTTCCTTGCACCGTACTTCCCTCCTTTTTCCTTCCTACTTCCATTTTTTCTCTCTCTCTTTACTACCTTCCTTCCTTCATACCCTGTGTCGTCATCCCTTTTATTTGCCCTTTCTTCCTTCCTTGCTCTCTCCCTCGTTCTCTCTTCCTTCCTTCCCTCCTTGATTCCTTCCTCAGGTCAAGCACCGCCTTCCTTCCTCGGGGACGTCCACTATCTTCATGCTGTCGCAGACGGCCAGCACTCACAGCTTCTCCTGGAGTGACTGAGGTCTCTGTCTCTCTCTTGCTTCTGCTCTTAACACTGACTACCAGAGTAGCTCATGTCTTTGTTTTGCTGCCACTCTTGCTTGTTTCCTCGCTGACTGCTTCTACCCCTCCTCTGGGAATGTGCACTATCACTAGCACCCCCCCGCCCCCCCCAACCCCACACAAGCTAAATTAAAAGGTGATGCTATTCTTGACTCATGGCTATATTACAACTTAGGCGGAAATCATTTGGCATTGTGTGTGTGTGCGTTGTGTGTTGATGGTACATGTATCTGCGGCTCATGGTCCTCCTCTCTAATCAGCCAATGTGGGCTAGCCTATCAGCGGTGTCGTGGGTGGGGGTCAGTGATGTTGGTGTGCTCCATGCTCATGGCCTCATAGCCTGGGGCGGCGGCGGGGGGGGGGGGGGGGGGGCGGGGGGGGGCGGCGGGGGGGGGGGGGGGGGGGGGCGGGGGGGGGGGGTGGGGGGGTGGGCGGGGGGTTGGGGGGGGGGGGGGGGGGGGGGGGGGGGGGGGGGGGTGGGGGGGGGGGGGGGGGGGGGGGGGGGGGGGGGGGGGGG
>JAOPJH010000002.1:9698547-9709537 GCA_027122575.1 Merluccius polylepis | reverse complement strand
CTCTCTCTCTCTCTCTCTCTCTCTCTCTCTCTCTCTCTCTCTCTCTCTCTCTCTCTCTCTCTCACACACACTATTTCTCTCTTTCAGATGTACTACATATTTAATGTATGGTCTATCCATAATGGATGAGCACACCACGGTTAGTTGTGTGGGAATCAGCTTCCCTCCGGATGCGATGCATAAACCCTCTGACAGGCATCAGTATGGTGGGATGCTATGCCACTTCTTGCTATGCTATAACATTCCTTGGCCTTTTTTTGGTATATCATATACTCTGCATCCATGAAACAAAGGGCTAACGAAGCATGTAGACAATCTTATAAACATCTTAAAAGAAACCATCAGCAACATGCCAGGTAGATGACGCAAACATGTTACTGTAATGTACGCCTATACCACAGCTCGTTTGATTACGCTCATATTGGCGCCTCGTACAGTAATGACCCCTATTATTGAGGGCTAATTATTTGGCATTTAGTATTATGAATTCCAGTAAACATCAACTGTAGCATCTAGCTTCATAATCAAGATTGATGCATTTGATGGATTCAAGTATAATGAATAGTGTTACTCATGCACAGCTCATTCAAACCATCGTCTGCGTCTCCTTGCAGAGGTGACTGTTCCTGTGAGCCTGACGGAGGTGGGCGGCTACATAGAGAAACAGGTCGCGTACTTGTCAGGTGAGGCTTTTTCCAAGTGCCAACAGTAAAAAAACAACAAAAAAACAACAACAATGCATACCACTCATACATAACATTGTGAATTTGCACCGACCGCACTGTGGCCCACACCTGTGTGTTAAAGGTCCCCTATTTTACCACCAGGTGTGACGTCGATTACCCATTACAAGCCATGTCAAAATCTACCCTCTAATGACATCACAAGTGGGATTGCCCACCCAGATGTATGATGGATAGATCAGCCTACCCAGTGGACTGTACCAACTGGCAGGCTGATCAATTTATCATACATCTGGGTGGGCACTCCCATGTGTGATGTCACTAGAGGGTAGAATTTGAAATGGCGTGTAATGGCTTAATCAGCATCACACCTGGTGGTAAAATAGGGGACCTTTAAAGCGACTGTATACGTGTTGTGTTGTGCAGGGGGTCGCGGGGAAGACTCCAGCGTCATCATAACGCTCCCAGAATGCTCTGCGTTCAGCGACATCCCAGAGGAGTCTCTGGCCAAAGTGTTGACCTACCTCACGCTCATCCCTCGGTGTGTTCCTACTCCATCTTGATGTTAAGCTATTCGTCTCCCTCCCTCTCCCCCCCCCTCTCTCTCTCTCTCTCTCTCTCTCCCTCTCTCTCTCTCCCCGCAATGCAGTGCATTAATGCTTTTTTGTATTCTGGGCACGGACCGGCCTTGGGTTGAACTCTGGAAGTGTTTTTTGTTGTTGTGTGTGTGTGTGTGAGAGAGAGAGTGAGTGTGTGTGTGTGTGTGAGAGAGTGAGTGAGTGTGTGAGAATGTGTGTGTGAGTGTGTGAGAGAGAGTGTGAGTGTGTGTCTCACCTGTGTGAACGTGGTGACAATAAACTATGAATGCTACACATGCTAATGCTAGGCTTAGAGGGCAACGGACAAACCGGAAGTTAGGTGTCAGAAGTTGACGGGTGGAAAAAAAAGAAAACGTTAGCACACACGTTTAGCAAAGTACACGCCGACGGCTACACTACACCACCGTGCTAAAAGTTGCAGACAATGATAGCCCTAAATAACTATCTCCTTGTTTTATGTTTTCAGAACCAGGCAGCCAGGTGTAAAGTTTATCATCATTTTAGACCGAAGACTGGATACTTGGGCGTCAATCAAAACGGCGCTCGCCAGAATAGCGGTGAGCAATAAAAAATGCAAATTAAAGTCTTGTCATTATCACGACGGCCTCTTTACAATGGCCACAATTTGTGCACAATATGGCTGATATATAATACAATGGCGGTGCTGGGTTTCCTTGCTTATTCGTCCATTTGAGCTGCTGCTCAAATGTATGAGTAAGCAGAAAGTTTGCCACGGCGTTTTTCTTTTTTTTTTGTGTTCACCCTAACTGACGTCATATTTCGCGTGACGTTGCGGTGAGAAAATATAGCGAGAGGTGGGGGGGGGGGGGGAGTGAAGATGAGGAGGGAGGTTAGGGAGGGAGGATGCAGTCAGTGCTGCTGCCACCCTCGCGCCCTAACGTGGTAGCAGCAGCATCAGCATCATCAGCATCAGCACCATCAGCCTCAGCCTCAGCCTCAGCATCAGCACCACTGCTACAGCCGTCGCCATGGCGCCGTCTGCCCACGGGGACGCGGGACCGTAACTTTTAACAAACAGACACGACAGATGGCTTCGCGTACGATGACCGAGAGGTTCCTGCCGCACAGGATGCCCAGGATACGGAGGAGTCCGGTAAAAAAAAAACGAGTCGTTGATTATTAGTTAAAACTTTAAGTGCATTTTAAGGAAAGAGTTGGGAGCAAGTTTGGGCGGGATGAGGAGAATGCGGCAGTGGCTGGCACGCGCGCCGGTCTGCAGCTGGGCAGTGCAGCACTGCGGTGCGCTGCAGGATGCTGCTCAGTCATGCTATATAGCCCTCACTACACTATGGCCACATGGGTGATGCTGGATTTAGTGGGAAATAGAGTATAGGCTGATGCATTGTTCATTATATGACAGGAGCATTTAACATTTGCATCACTGGCTGTTGGAATTAGGGGTGTGCATCAATGTCATCTGTGCTGTGCCGAATAGAAAGCGACTCTATTTTATTGAATTGCATTGCGTTCACCACCAGTAGGCTTCATATTATAATGTGTTTCTGTGTTGGGCTGCTGTTGTTTTAGAGCTTTATGCTTAATACTGCAGACCTGACGCCTATAGCATACTAGAGCATACTATGCTGCCAATCTAGTATGTATACAACTTTAAATTGTTCTGATAATGTATGTGTTAAGCAAAATATGACATAATGGTAATTATATGTATGCGTATTCATGGCATGTAGCCTATGCATCACTTGGGCTTACCTGCAGATATCTATAGGACATGACTCGTGAGCATTGCATAATTCACATCACATTTTTCCACCTTGTCATGGTGTGTCCTCAAATGCCCTGGAGATGAAGTGCCATCTAGGCTACCATCTGCATAACATGATCCCCTGGTGTGACACAGACAGCTGTAGACCTTTTAGCCGGTGCAGAGGTGGTGGCTGACAGACTGTTAACACATGACTTGTCTCTTGTCAGTGACTGATCCAATGACCTCCGTCTCACTGCACTATGACAGATTAGGGACACATCCACAACGACTGTATTTCTGATAGCTAAAGTCAAGATGAGCCGGATGTTAAACAAAACATTAGCATTAGACAAAACATGGCATTTTTGGGTGCATATTTAATTTAGTTTATATTGATGTATATGTATATAAAATGTTTTGATGGCAAAAATTGATCAAACTGCTACCTCTCTTATACCTGCTGATATCTGTCTAAACTATGTCTATGTTCTTTAGTATTCAAATTAGATTGGGGTCCGACTAGGGCTGCACGACAATCCATTATCAATTGATCCTTTCAGTAGGATTATATCTTTACGAGTAAATGTATATCTGAATGTTGTGATGCATAGTTGTTCTGAATAGATTTAGTCAGATGAGAACAAATGCAAACTTTAATTTGATATTTTAATTTCCCCTTATCAGTTACCATATACATGAATGCAATGACCTTCGAAATCCCTCACATGGGATATCAAGATCCAATACATATTTCCCTATATACGATAATTAATGACATCTAAATGCCCTTCAGAATGTTTTCACTGGATTTACCATTTGCAATTTAGTCATTTACATTTACATTTAACAGATGCATGTCATTAAGGGGCAGGTATAGGAGTGAGGTGTTGTCTTGCTTAAGGATGTTAGTAGTCTGTGTAGACATTGGGATGTGAACCCTGAACCCTTCGGCATCTTAACTAGGGCTAAACGATGAATGAAAATATAATCGAAATCGCAATATGGCCAAGTGAAATCACAGGAGCTGCAGTTTTTGGATAAGGGTAAAATGTGTAAATGTATATATTTATATTTTATATATATTTATAACATCGTTATAAATGAAGTACTGCAGTGCTGCAGAGATGTCCTGGCCGACATTTTTGCCTCCAGATGTAAGAAAACATGTTTGTTTGGTACAGTCCCCAACAATGATGATGATGCATGGATTTAAATATTTTTTTCAGTGAAAATGGAAATTGTGATGCAAAAATGATCATTCCCACCCACTAATAGTGAATCATATCACAATCGCTATATCTGTCAAAATAATTGCAATATAATTTTTTTACCATATGGTTCAGCCTTCATCTTAACCGCTCCCCTCCACCTCTTCCACCAGGCGTCCTTTCCTGGGAATCTGCACCTGGTGCTGGTGCTGCGGCCCACCAGCTTCTTCCAGCGCACTGTCACCGACCTGGGCTTCCGCTTCAGCCAGGAGGACTTCATGCTGAAGATGCCAGTAAGGCAGCACACCCTCAGTTACCAAACATGTCCTCCCACCCCACCTCCAGGTACACGGCATTCTCCTCTCACAAGACCACCACCCACCACAATGGCATTCAGAGCGTATCTTGCATCTGTAAATATGAACGTATGTATTTGTTTTCCAGGGCAAATGTTCTGTCACCAGCACACACAAAGGTTTCAGATGTATGGAACTCATGTTCATTACGTGTGTGTGTGTATAATAAAAATTAGCTAAAATAGATAGAACCGGTTTTCATGTGATGTGTCTTTAACCATGCTGATGCTTCTAAATCAAAAATCAAGAATGTGTTAGAACGCATACAGGTGCTTCAAGTTAGATTTGACAATTGACACAATAGTGTAGCAAATGCAGTTACTTTAACAGGTGTTGCAGGAACAAGTTAAGCCAATTACACTCGAACATCACCTCTCATACTGGGTCAAAATATGTGAGGGTTAAAGAACAACAAAACATTTCATTGTATTGTTGGGTTAAGTTAAAAACTAAGTTAAAAGTGGTCAGTGAAAGGTGGCTCATTACTTGTTTTTCTTATCCCCTGTAGGTAGTGATGCTGAGCTCTGTCACAGACTTGCTACGCTACATTGATGAGAACCAGCTGACCTCTGAGTTTGGTGGCACGTTGGACTATTGCCATAGCGATTGGATTGTCCTACGAACGGTACGATACAGATCTAAAATCTCAATTATAGTTGTTAACTGTTTTCCCCTGTAGAGGTCATATTTATTGGCTTTGTGTAGTTGAACATCACATGCAGCATTTGCCCTGTATTGGATTGATACAAACTCGTAGAAGTAGATTGTTGTTGACAGTCCTCACATGCCCCCTGCCTCTGTTGCCATGGTGATATCATTATCCCTGTGTTTATTTTTTATTTTTGTGCGCTCTCTGCTTCCCCCGCAGGCGATAGAAAGCTTTGCAGTGACTGTTAAGGACATCGCCCAGATGTTGCAGGCCTTCGGCACCGAGCTTGCCGAGACGGAGCTCACTGATGAGGGTGGCGTCATCGAACGCCTCCTGAAGGCTCACACTGACAAGTACAGGACCCTCAAGGTATTGATCTATATCTATTGATCTATCGTCATTTCACAGGGGGGGGGGGGACAGCCGTACGGACAGCCGTTACACTTGTACTATGCTTACAGGCAACCTAGGGGAACTGGCCAGTAACAAGAAATTACCCGCTTCCACCTCAGCTTTGAAGAACTTAACGGGAACCACATAGCTAATAGCTACACAATTACACAAAGACAACTAAACACTACACTCTGGGCCGTAAAGTATACCCCCGCAGCCCCCGCAAGGCGGGGGGGCCCCCATACCATAGGGCCCCCCCCCTGCCTGTAAAACAAATATATATATATATATTTTCTTTTTTATTATTTTTGGGCCGGTCCAGGACTGTTATAATACGTCGGTCGTAGGTCCGGGGTGCGTTACGATCGCGCGCGTCCCCCACCCCGTCAACAATCGTGCTAACATAATGCATAATGAGTCCCGTGCAAAAAGGTTTCATCCATTAGTCTCTTGAAGACATCCAGGAAGCATCCATCTTAAATGAACCATTCAACTATTTATTCAGTTGAGCTCATATGACAAAACCTAAGTAGGGACCTGACTCTGAACTGTATCACCAGCTCTCAACATACACATGTTCCCATGGGAACCAGTATCTATTGTTCTAGGATCCCAAGAGAAGCTGAGCCACCTTCAGCGAGTGTCAAGTAGCATGTATACACAGTACACAAAAGCCCTATGGGAGAGATCTCCAATAAGAAGCTAGAAATATGTTCCTCTGATCCCGGCCTTTCCGGGTTGGCCTTTCAGCACAAAATATTTGACTTAAAACGTTCTAAATTTGTATTTCTAAAACGAACGCCCCATTCTCTTCTAACTCTTAACGCCCCCCTTTTCAGTATTTCTCCATCCAGCTATCACCCACTGGGGGGCGGTAACGCCCCGTTGAGAAACCCTAGGTTAGGGTGTTAGCTCTCAACCCAAAAGGTACTGGGTTCGATCCCCGATTCCTCCACAGCCAACCTGTAGGTGTCCTTGAGCAAGATACCTAACCCCTACCTGCTCCTTAGATTTATTTATTTATTGTTACTCGTTTATTTAATGGGGGAAAATGCATAAAACATTGTTTCTATATAGAATACAGGATAGATGCCATGCTTACAGGTTTTTAGCTACGGTTAATTTGCAACCCCTGTCCCTGGCTAGGCTTTGAGAATTAAAATAGAAAGTACAGGAGCATTAAACTTAAAATAGTACAGAAACAATAGAATACAGTACAGAACACAGACTAAAATAAGGACAAAGATTGAGATAAGGACAAAAACTGAAATGAGGACAAAGACTTAGATCTTAGTTGTACATAAAATGCAATACATCTAACAATAACTACGGTATTGATACAGTGACCTGTATCTGGACTCACGGAGAAGGACGTCTACTTATTAACTAAATAATACATAGTAATGGTAATAATCGTCTGGCAGGAGGCTATCAGGTCAGTGTCCAAGGAAGGTCGCCATCTGCTGTCCATTCTGGAGAGCTCTGGGAACGAGGAGGACGGCCACTGGGACGTGAGACTGGACTGGGACACAGTACAGAGGCAAGAGGACACCACACAGCCCTTAAGCTGGCTTATGTTCAAGCCACGAGAGCTTATCCGATGTAATATAACTATAGTTCTACAATTAATAATAGTGTTCATAGCTGTGTCACATTTTCTATTGTTTATCATGTTAAATTGAAGTTGACAGCAGGTTTCACACCGTAATTTTAGAAATGTAATTCTGTTTTGAGGAATGGGTGCCATTGAATAAGTAATACATCGTCATGCAAAATTCCTTTGATCCTACGCTCTCTGAATCTGCTCTTTCTTTTGTCATGATATTTTAATGCAGCACACACGATACCATATTTTAGTTAGCTATATTTCCATATAGTCATGAATAATTCAGTTTATTTCATGTATTATTAATAATATCTATAGTACACTTAGGTATTCATCACAGAGTTGAAGTGTGATCTTGTGACCGCGCTGTGCTGTGGTGTTCAGGCTCCTCGCCCAGCTCCGGGACATGGAGGCAGCCTTTGACGGCTTCTTCGAGAAGCACCACCTCAAGCTGCTGCAGTACATCCAGTTGCTCAGATATGAAAAGAGCTTTCAAGAGGTACGAGTAAAGCATTAATGTGTGTGTGTGTGTGCGTGTGTGTGCGCGCGTGCATGTAGCAAGGTTATTATCGGTTATTAAGTGTCAGTGAACCCAAAATTTTGCTTTGTTTTAAACATGGTAATATGTCTTATATGATCTTCAACATAGTAATCTAGGCCATTTTTTTCACTGTTACTATAATAACACAGAGAAAAGAGTAAAGTGTAAAATCCTGTGTTTGCCCGTCTCCACCAACCAGTTTGTGAATGTATTACTCTGCTCCAAACTCAAGTTGCGTTCCTCCCGTGCCGTGGAAGTGCCTCTAAGTGTGTGTGTGGACGTGTGGAGCTCCCTCTGGGCATTAACATCTCATAAGTGCTTGAATTTGAGCTGAAACAGGGAGTTCACTTACCCTTTAACAAAAACTAACCAAATAACTGAACAACATTGTCATGAACTGAACTAGAAATAAAAACAAGGCTTTACAAAAATGGACAAAAAAATGACCAAAAAAACGAACTGAAACTGTATTGTGACAAACTAAAACTAAAATTATAAAGAAAATGTCTTTAGTTTTCGTCTTTGTCGATTCATTTCATACACATGCCTTACTCTATAAACAGAGCGGTACGTTGCTCAGGTAGACGCCGTCTGAACATAGTGACCTGCCTCCTGCCTCGTAGTTCACCAGTCATCGACCGTCGATTGGAACATATGTAGAAAACAACGTTCACCGCTCACCGGTGTGACGCAGTCCATATGACGCAGTCATATCGGTGAATGGATATGAAAGCATAGTATACATAAAAAAAATGTAATAGCCTTGTTTTTCTGATTCCGGTAGCATATTTGTGCTCTGTCCATTTGTAGTTGTTTTGTTTGACTTGGTGATACAGCCCTTTTTGTAGCTACTGTGTAGCTACTTTATTTTGATTGTATGCTTGTGGTTGATTGTGCTCAGCCTCACTTGTAAGTCACTTTGGATGAAAGCATCTGTTTTGAGAATGTCCACCTAAGTGACATGTCTAAATATATCAGCCTAACTCAGTACCTGTAATGACCACATTCATTCATGATTTTGTTGTTTATGTGGATATTTTAATAAATCCATATGCTTGCAACTATTCTAATAGAAACATAAATGTTTATGCTTATGAATTGCATGTGTGTGTGTGCATGTCGTGTCTTTACCTGGCGTGTGTGTGTGTGTGTTAGATGGAGCAAAGTCTGCAGCGCCTGTCGTCTCAGGAGAGAGACGTGTTGTCGTCGGTCGAGACGCTGACTCAGGCAGAGCAGGCTCTTAAAGACCTGGAGAGTGTGGATTCACAGGCACAGGTCAGTGGGCTGTCACTGGGAGTTTATAGGCCACACTGGACGCCAGGGTATTTAATGTCGTCATTGAATGTCTTTCACTCCATGTCATCTTAATTACCACTGCAATGTTCATCAGTATCATAAAAATAAATATCATACGTTTGTATCATATACACACTTTTAGTGCTCCTTTTTTTGTACTCCTTTTGTTTGTCTACATTGAACTGAGCAGCATATTAAGGATAATCACCATCTCATTCAACTACCTTAGGAAGTTGACTTTAGTGGGATGTCAACCTATCGACACATAACTCACAAATCAACATTCATTTTCGATACAAAAATCTCTTTTTGTTTTGTGTGCACGTGTGTGCGCGTGCAAATGTATGTGCGTGCGCCAGTGTGCGTGCGCCAGTGTGCGTGCGCCAGTGTGCGTGCGCCAGTGTGCGCACGCGCGCACAGTGCCGTGTGTGTGAACGAGTACTCTTGATTGAAGCTATAGCCATCCACATCAGTACATGCGTGCATTAGAAAAATCTTTGATCAATTCAGATTCAGAATTGATCAAACATAATAACACTGGCGCATTCTTGTGTGTGTTCGTGTGTGTGTGTCCACTAGGAGGTGATGAGCGGGGCTCAGATCGTCATCCTGCATGGCCACCAGCTGGCAGCGAGCCACCACTACGCCCTGGCGCTCATCGTGCAGCGCTGCAACGAGCTGCGCCACCATTGTGACACGCTAAGCTCCGCCCTCAAGGCCAAGCAGACACACCTCCTGCAAATGCACCAGCTGCTGCTCAGCCTCGGGCAGGTACGCCTTCGTATGAACACGCATATAATTAAACATATATATATATACAATTATACGCACGCACGCACACACACACACACACACACACAGAAACAATTCTTAAGGAACAGACTTACAGTGGAGACACACAATAGGCTTAAATGTGTATGCACACAAACGCACACACACACACATGCTCTCTCTACCTGTACACCCTTCCAGGCCCAGACGTGGTGTGATGACGGGGCCTACCTGTTAGCCAACCAGCTGGTGGACAGGTTCCAGTCTAAGGAAGGAGCGCTAGCGGCTCTGAGGGACATCGAGAGGTTCCTGGAGGGGGCCCCCTCGATGCTCAGCTCGGGGCCCGAGGCCCTGGGGCGGGAGTACGAAGCCGTCCTCACGCCACAGCTACAGGTCAGCTCATATGCACACACGCAAGCATCGGTTTTACATTCATATTGCTGTCATTTATTGTTTATTCTTATTCTAATCCAACTCTATTATTTATTGTTTTTGTTTGAATTAGTTTCATTGAATTTGTCATCTCTTAATAAAAGCTTTCATGATACGAACAATACCACATGCAGCAAAAATTACAACCCGATAGGGCTTGTACATCGTGACGTCACATCGCAATGACCGCCACCATTTTTTAAGCATAGAGCATTGGAATGTTATTTATTACGATGGTAGTAATGTTTTTTTGGTCATTGTTTAGTAATTAATAGTGAAATTATTTCTCATTATGGGAATGTCTGTTTTCATTAGTATAGGTTTTCATTAGCATAGGTTAAGGTATATTTACATTGATTAAGGATTTTACAGTACTACAAATCACCAGCAAAAAATGCCATGATGCATTCTGATGTACAAGCCCTATATCACAGTGGACCACAGTCATGACATTTCTTTCCTCTGTGTCCATCAGAGTCAGGTGGTGAAGACGTTTGAGAAGCATGGGACGGTGCAGCACATGATCCAGACCCGCCAGGCGTGTCTGAGGAAGTTGGCTGATAAACACGTCCGTCCCGTCCAGCTGGTGGTCCCCAGACCCGACAACAACGCGCCCCGCTCAAAGTCCCCCTTGTTCTCCCCCAAGCATAGTATGTACTTACACACACACACACACACACACACACACACACACACACACACACACACACACACACACACACACACACAC
>JAOPJH010000002.1:9603525-9617110 GCA_027122575.1 Merluccius polylepis | reverse complement strand
CTTCTCTCAGTCTTGTTCCAGCCCCCCCACCCCCCCGCCCCCAGCCTCTTTTGTGGCCGCAGCCACATTTCTTGGATTGTCAGTGACTCTCCGGCACCATCCATAGACATCCGTCACAGGGCTGCCTTATTTATTTTATCTGTTGTTTCTCTGCTTTCTCTTTGTTTTTGTCTCCTTTCTTACTGTCAGGTATATAAGCGGCCTGTCGGTTTTATGGAGTCCCGTGAATAGGCTTGATGGGCCAGGTCCTCAATGGACAGCATGTGACCCATCTGACCACAACTCTTTTATTTACCCTCGCTCTTTGTTGTTTTGTTTTGTTGTTTGTCTGTGAGAAAAAAGAGGAGGGGTGGGGAGAGAGAGGAAGAAAAGACTACTTCATTGGGTAGGAGGTTTGCGAAAAAGTAATTCAATCAATAATAATAACTTTTTGACCTCTGACACCCGGGGAGACTGTAAACTAGGGGGACTGTAAAAAGCTGTTATTGTTATTGTTGTATCGCACATCTCACCGCAGATAGAAACTGCAATTTCAGGCAATAACCACCAGCAGAAGAAGAAATTGAAAAATGCACCAATGGTTGCACAGGCTGTGTTTGTCCACGGCCAGCGTTTAGCAGCAGTTTACAACAGTGTAAAGGGAAAAAAGGGGAAGGAGTGTGTGGGAGTTGGTGTGTCTTCATGCTCAATACCCACATGTTTGCTCAGACATGATTAACTGCCCCCCAAAGAGGAAATGCTATATTACTTTAGCTACTGTTTCCATAGAGGAAGCGTGTGTGTTTGTGTGTGTGTGTGTGTGTGTGAGTGCGTTTGCATATAGGTGTGTGTGTGTGTGTGTGTGTGTGGAGGGGGGTTCTGAACTAAATAAAAAATACCCTAAACCTAAATGACACCTTTTTTTTTACTAGAAATGAAAATGGTGTGAATGACTTGAGTTAATGAGAGACATGTATTAAAAAAAAAAAAAAGGGGTCAATCCTTTCTCAAGACAATTGAAGGTCTGTCTTACAGGTGCCAGAACAATGCATGGGGGGCTCTTTAATTAAACATTAAGAGGGAGCCACCCCCCGCCTACTTAGATTTCATTGGGCCCTAAACATGCGCGACCTGGCCAAAATGCAGGGCTTTCGCTGAGCCAAGGACCAGCGGCCCCCACAGAGCTGTCATGCACAATGGCCCCTGGGAATGCGCTGCTGCGGTTCCCCGGCTGGGTCCCCACCCCCGCCCCCTTCCCTTCAACAAACCGCTGGTCTCCCTGCCCACTCCGCACTCCGCTTCCTGCAATCATCCCCACATGTGGCGGCCCTGAGACCCCCCCACCACGACACACACTTTATTAGGCTCCTTTTTTTATTTTCACGCAGTCCACCGTCGCTTCAGGCCGAATACTTTGCCTTCATGAATGAGTGGTGGGCTGGAGGGCTGGAGGGGGTAGGAGGAGAAGGAGGGGGTGTAGTCGGAGAAGGAAAGGGATGGGGGTGGAGAGATGGGTGGTGTTGAAGAGTGAGTGGCTGAGGTAGTACTAGCGACCCACACAGCGGTGGCAGCTCCGCGCCACCGCCGTCCGGGCTCCTCCATGCACGTGAAGGGAGTGTCAGTTGGGTGTTGCGGGGTCAAAGGGCGAGCCAGTGAAAGCTGTAAATCCCAGAAGGGGGCCGGCCTAGAGGTCAGCCTGTAGTGGCGATTAGAAGTGTTGTCTACAAGAAGTGAGAGAATCACGGGGGTGTGGCACAGATACAGCCCCCTCCAGAAAGCAAAGGAAAGACACCTTTGTTTTGGAGAAAAGCCACTCCGAGTACAAGTGTGATTTGTACTTGAAGAGAATAGAGGAGGCTTCCAATGACGAACCTTAATGGAGTGCTTAAGCAAACATATTAATAACTTTGCAGAGCACCTGATTCAGTACTGTTGACTTTAGGTGTGCGGCGTGTGTGTGTGTGTGCGCGCACACACACGCATAGTAAAGTAAATGTGTGCTTAAAATGATTTGCCTGTCTGGGTGAGAAAAGAGTAATGCCTCTCAGCGAATGAGTCTTGTGGAACACATTGTTTTTGTGACGATGAAATACTGCATATTTAGTTTAGAAGATTTGCATTTCCATGTGGTAGTTCATATGTCCATATAGGTATGCCAAAGTGTCAATAACCGCTGAGGGATAAACTGGATCCACTGTGTGGTTTGGGAAGCTAATCCCTGTCAAAATATGTTTCCATTGAAAACAGAGAATTTATTCTAGAAAACAACTCTTAAAAAGTAAAAGTAAACGCAAAGGCATAGTAATCCGTCACGTTACATACAAAGACACACAAAGAGGATTTGGTAAATTCAATGAAATTAAAATGTACCATAAGTGTAGTAGTAGTGTTATGTATTTTCCACATACCCATACTTAAAACGTCGAAGTCAAAATCCAGGATTGTTGTTCCATTGGAAGACAACAGCGGTTGTGTTAGTTTGTGTTAAACTTTCACTCGGCAACTAAAATCTCAATGTCACATTATTACTGTTAGAAAATCACAATGCAGATGACTTGGATAACATGATGAATACATACTAGTATCATGGTAAACAATTAATTATTCCTCTTGAGTGTTTGTCTTATATTGGAAACCAGTGACTAGGGGCCCTCATCTTTCATGTTGCTGGTTAAAATAAAAACGTATGGAGGCGTACAAAGGATAGAAAGCCTGCTTCTGCTTGGTAATCTTTCTCTCTCTATCTTTTCATATGACCAAAAAACCTTTTCTTCCATCTCTTTCACCTCAAAAGAAATTGAAAAAAAAAAGTTTGTCAGTGCCCTGTTCCTTTTGTTGTGCTCTTTCTTCTCCACGGTCTTTCTACTTTTATCCTAATCCCAGCCATGCATGAGCGATCAGTTGTGTCCTGTTGTTTCACTGTTCTGCTAGTTTTCAATCAGTAGGGTTCCTGCTTTGTTCCTTTTCTCTGCTGAACACAGAAAAGGTAGAGAGAGAGACGAGTAATGAAAGCTCCTCTGTAAACTTGCCTTTGTATTTGTTTTTTTTTTGTACGTAATTAGGCGGGATTGTTGCTGTGATGTTGTGCTCTGCTACCTTTTCCCGTTGTGGCTTTGGAGAGTTCAGAAAATGCAGCATCAAAGCCCACACAATATGGAGTCCAGTGGTCAAAGAAACAGCACCAGTTTTGATGTATGAATTCAATATAAAGATCAGCAAACATCAGGCCCTCTCCAAAAAAAAATCCCAATAACTGCCATGCCATGAATAATCTGAGCCCACTGAAAAAAAACAGACAGCTGTGCATCTCAAAACTGAAACTTTACCCCCAAAAAAAGGAGATATTGAACTGACACAAACTTTTCTGTTGCAGAAAAGGCCTTTGATCTTTTGGGAGGAAAAAACGGTAAAGGAAAAAAGACACTGTCTTTAAAATCTCAAATTTTGAAACATCAAATTTGTTGATGTTAGGTTGCTTGCGCCCAACATCTCACTCTCTCTGTACCTTGTGGAAGGTGTTCATGTGTACGGTGTTTCCCCCCCTTCAAGAATAGTGCAGATCTGCAGAGTGTCAGGTTGAAGTGGAGCCCGCTGCTGCTGTGGACAGTTGCTGAGATGATTAGTGTGATCATGGCACTGCACACTCCATCTGGACCCGGTGGGGACAGGGGCGGAGGAGCGTTCAAAGGGACAGTCATTGTTATGGGCTGATCTCTAATCTCTGTGGTTGTCGTCCCTAATTAAAAGTCTTGTTGGTGCGCGGGGTGCCCAGGCTTCTGCTCTGCAGGAAATTATGATCGCAAACGTCTTCCTGTCGAGTCCTGCACTTGGCACTACAAAGTGATGCAGGCCGCCGTTACCTGAATGGGCTGGAATCGGAGCAGACAGCCGCATCATCCCAGCTCTTAGGCTATCAGGGCCGTGCACAAGTGGCCATTGTTGACGCCAAAGACGGGATTAAGGAGGGTCTTCAAGGGAATTGATTTTCATGTGAGAACAATGGTGGGGCGCAAAAGAGCTGAGGCCGGGGACTGAATCACACGGCCAGAGAGCTTCATGAAAAGAGTGTGCTGTGAACACTGAGATTAAAGCAATCAGGTTCTTTACCCCCGCTCTCTTTGGATAACCCTCCTCCCCCTGCCCGCCACCCTCTCAATGTTACCCCAAATAGTCATTTTACCCCAAAAAACAATGACAGCAGAGGAGAGAGTGGTGAAGGGATGGCAAGAAGCAGAAGAAGAAGAAAATGAGCATGTTGTTTGTTTTTCTGTTCCCGGCGTTTCCTCTTTCTCTTTGGCCCAACAAAGGTTCAAGGGCCATTGACGGGCCATTGAGGTTTAGCAAGTCAGCATGCAAGACCTCGGCCCTTGGGTTTTGGGGACATTCTGTCCACTGTTCCTAGAGCTCAGCCAACGACTCATCTGTATGTATAGAGAAAAGCTGTGAGGGGGTCCAAGAGGGGAGGGGGGGGGCGAAGCGGCTCTTTGGCGGGGGCCAATGTTGGGGTGAACATGACGTATCGCTGAGCGAGGATCAGGGGTTACAGATGAAAGGGACAGCCGCCTTGTCCTCTGTCTTTAGCCGACTGTGTGCAGCTGTGGGCGCCATTGTTGACACGCTCATTTGCATACGTTTGGCAGGGACTCCAAGCCGGCGTTGCAGGCCAAGGGGAGTGCCCCCAGTTTAAAAATGGAGGCAAAAGGGCGGGCAAGTAAACACCCCGTGTATGCAGATACATACCCATACATTATCGGCCCCACAGCCCAAACAATGGCGGTGGCCAAGGGAGGGAAAAAGGGGCCTGTTATCCCAGCCTCGTCGTGTACATACAAACAGCGCGCCCTATTTCAGCGGGTGATAAGGCCACATCAACCTGATGTCATAATGAGAGCGAGCGGCGGGGCTGGAAGGAGTGTGTGGTGGTGGCGGTGGCTGTTCTTGGCTGGTGGCGTGAGGGGTGTGTCCAAGCCTGACTAGAGACAGGTTTATTGGGACTGATGAGGGCTAAGCTCCTGTGCCTAGTCACAATGGAGCCTGTGATCTCCCTTTGTGGCTCGTTGGGAAGCGCTGGTGCGCTCGGCGGCCCCGGCTCTGTCGTTAGACAGATTGTGAACAGGCTGCACAAGGCCCAGCCAGAGCTGATGGAGCCACCAGACACTTCATTAAGGGCATTATGGGGAGGACCGGCCTTTCTTCTCTCCGCCTGTGTCCAGAATTCACAGGTCTGTTTAATCACATAATTCTCCTCAAGTGCCCCCAAGGAGGCTGCACACAGCAAGAGCTCTTTACACCCATGACAACTTTGCAAGATTAATTATATTCATCTTTTCGAAATATCTGTAGAATAAGAGAGATATTGGCTTGCTTTTTCACTTTTTTTCCCCCCCTTCCCCTCGTGTCTTTTTCCAACTGGCTCTTTGATGTCTGTCTGTGTTTGTTGGGGGGACGTCTGTGCAACCCTCTGCTGCTGGCGCTTTGATATGCTCCCACAGGGGTGAGGGGTTACTGTCCAGAGGTCAATGGGCTGGGACGTCCTCACTTCTTTCTTAGAGAGGACTGACCTCCGAACCCAAGGGGTGGCCACGGAGACCCGAAATCCCGCCTCCCTTTTGATGCGTGGTCTTTCACAGCACTTAATTAGCCAGGGTGGCTAAACGTTTAGCTTGGGCGTGAAAGAGTCTGAGAGAGCATGTCTATCCAGGACATTGGTTGCTTTTTTTTGTGCGGTGCAAGGTCTTTTTGAAACAATGTAGTGCTTTGGACACAAACTTGTTTGGATAGGATGGTGAGTCAATGCTGCTGGCCTATTCAAAGGAGTTCAATCACCATCTATGGTAAAGGGAGCCACTGAAACACTTGACATTTCCCTGATTTCCTCTTATCATCAATGAGATTTACTTCTTTTCCTTTGCCTTTGTTTGCTGTGCTACACATATCCACCACAACCACTTCAGAACAAGGAGAAGAAAAAATACTCTTATCTGGTACGTGGCAGTGGCAGCCCATGAATCATTTAAAGTGACTACACATCCATCTCTGATGTCCACTTTCCCTTTTGCGGAGAGTAAATATCAATTTCTGCAAATACGTCTTTTATCAGAAATCCAATGAGTGGCTCAGGTTTCACACAGGATCCAATTTCCTATGTCCTTCTCTTCTGTAAGGTGCTGTGAGTCAGACTCCTAGCCTCAGCTGTAACATACTGAATTCATCAGCCCTCCAATATCACTTTTTTATTGCTGCACTTTGTGGATAATAATTTTCCTGTGTCTCAGTAGGTAAGGGCAAATAAAGCCTGTTTGTTTCATTTTGGATTGCCTGTAAAAACCTGTGCTGCTGGCCAGACGTGCTGGCCCACAAAAAAATATATATATAGGTGTTAGACCGTAAAAAACCCCAGCAACAACAGGTTTGAATTAACACAGAAACCATTCGCAATAAACACATCTCAGCTCTTTTTTTTTCAGTACGGTAATTGGAGGTCTGCAAATACAGTGGACTATTACAGGACCTTTGGAGCACTTTAATTAATTTCATTCAACACTTTCAAGGGTAAAATGTCATACAATTTTAGACTGTTTCAGCAAATAAAAAGATGAAATGAAGTTGAATTCTTTGAATGAACAAAGTTTACATTTGTTGCCACGTGGAGGCAGGTTGGGCCCGGATGATAGCGTAGTGGAGATGATCTGCTATAGAGTACACACACCCTGTCCACACAGTTGCTGTACCCCAGGAACCAAGCATTGATCACTGCCTCGTTTTAGCTAACGTGGGCCATCTGGAATTGACTAACATCGCACGCCCACCATTAGAATGTAGTTTCCGCCACAAGCAAGATACACGTTCCCAAGCAGGAACCCTTTGTCTGACAAGCACAGAAGGATTTCAGGAGATTTACACCCTGGCTGTGATTTAAACATCAAGGCTTAACCTATTTCTTTATGAATAAGCAGTTGCTGGAGATAGAGCACTTACTGTATAATTTGATGATTCACTCATCATTTCATCCATTTAGTGTAATGACAGAAGGTTCATTTCTGCTGCCGGGAAAAATGCACACACACGCGCACGTGTGCACACACGCGCACGTGTGCACACATGCACACGCACAAACACATACACACAGCTTTAAATGAGCATTGTATATGTCTATTATAAAAACAGTATATTATAAAATAAAACCACAATAACTTCACAGAATCAATGCTCGCTGTGTGTGATAAATAAATGAATACAATAGTAAATGCATTCCTCTCAAGGCAAATTACATTTTAAAACACAAATTTAAAACAGGCGTACTATACCAAACAGTGTGACTCACTATCTGTAACAACGGTCACTCAGTGTGTCAAATGGAGGACACATGTACGAAGAGTGTATGACCCAAAAAATTAACTCTTGGATCAAATAACTCTCTAACTGAGGACTATTTTTTCAAGAACACCACACCCAATATAGTTGATCCAGTGCTTTGATTACCTCCATTTGTAGTATTGTGTGTGTGTGTGTGTGTGAGAGAGAGAGAGAGAGAGAGAGAGAGAGAGAGAGAGAGAGAGAGAGAGAGAGAGAGAGAGAGAGAGAGAGAGAGAGTGCATTGGAGTTGATTTGTTAGTCAGTGCAGGTTCCCTAGCGCTGAAGGGCTTTGGCTTGGCCACCTACAGCTGGGGATCGATTATCTCTCTGGGACCTGAGCCCTGTCCTTCCCCACTCTTTACCTCCGTCCCTCCATACCGGCCCTACCACTATAATCTCCAGGCTCCCTAACTGCTGGTGCTGCTCAAGGTCATATCAGTGCCATGTCATGCCGATGTGTACGACCACCACACACACTCACTCACAAATTACACCAGGAAAACTTTGCTGCATGAAGGCACGCGCACATGTGCACGTACACACACGCGCGCGCACGCACACACAAACAAACATAAAAGCACATATACTCATGCACATGTACATATACTTGGGCAAACATACACTTATATCCACTTAACAGAAATGCAAGCATGCCTTGCGCTTGTGCACCAAAAAAAATTGACTTGCGCATTCAGAAAGTACCGGCTGATGTCAGCCCCACCTACAGAATGCTCAAACTAAGAGAGATTTGGGAGGCTGCAGACTAAAATCCCTCTTCTTATACCTCCTACGCCTTGTCAGCCTTATCATGCCTCGCAGGTTCTGACAGGAACAAACTGGTCCGGCTGCCACTGCATGCTGCACGAGTGGATGTGCTAAACTTCCAGAGGGAAACTCGACGTTTTATGAACAAGTTTTGTACTGCCAGCCAAGTTACCGTTATGATCCCAGTAAAAGATGCAATAAAAGACAGTCTGATCGTCTAGCAGCAGGTGTGGAGGTTAATGGGTAATCATAACATACATCAATGATTCAATGTATATGAATGGGAGATTAAATAAAATGAGGTTACCACCAGCCAGCAAATGATTAAAATCTCTCACGTGCGTTAGTCTCTTGGGTGCCCGTACTGGCTCCGCCATCTTTCTTTCTCACCACTTTTTCTCTCCCCTCTGCTCTCTATATGGAACATATGGGAAATTATTGTCGGTTATAAACGGCTGTTGACTTCGGCAGACATGCAATAAATTAAGCTGTTTGTGCAGGGAAGATGGGGTGGTGGTGGGGGAGGTGGTGTGTGTGTGTGTGTGTGTGTGTGTGTGTGTGTGTGTGTGGATGGCGGGGGGGCAGTGTAGTAGCTTTTCAGAGCAGACTTCCTGTACACCCCTCGCTCTACCTTGTGCTTACTTTGCTCTCTCATTCACCCACTCTCTCTCTCTTTCTCTCTCTCTGTCTCTCGCACTTACTCTCTATCTCTCTCTACCAGTGTAACTCCTCCCATGACCCTTTAACTTGTCCTTTCTCTATCTCTCCTTCTCCCTTACTCGCTCTCTCCCTCCCGTTCTCTCTCTCTCTCTTGCTCTTGCTCTCTCTTGCCCTCTCTCTCTCTCTCTTTCGCTCTCTCTCACTTGAGTGTCAGAGGCCACAGCACAATCTCCCCTCTGTCCTCCAAACATGGTTGCAACACAGTGGGATATATCCACACAAATTACACACATAAAACTCGTAAAGCCTGGAAAATATTTTAATAGTTTCCGCACCACCCCCCTGCCCCCCTCCCCTACCTCCTTCCCCCCTCCCCAGCCGCAACGAGCCGCTGGTTTGGAGCCCCACTAACATTATTGGCGCAATTAAATGTGAAACACAAGAGAGGAACACAAGGGGAGAGGGAGCCCAAAGTGGCTGTAAACAAGGAAAATGACACTTGACAACTTGTAATTTATGGACGTCGTTTGAAAGGCAGCGAGTCCCAGTGTTTCTACACTGGCAGAGACGGAGGAATGGGGCACAGAGATCCAGGCATTAGAGGGAACTATTCACAGAATGTTAGTGCATCAAAGCCACACAGAAACAAAAAAAAACAAAAAAAACAGGAAAGCGAGAAAGCTGTGACTTCAAAGTCAGTCGACGCATGATGAGCAATGCACAGAGAGAGAGAGAGAGAGAGAGAGGGAAAGAGGGAGAGAGAGAGGGAATGTGGTAGAGAGAGAAAGAGCCGGAGCTCTGCAGGATGATAGAACCCAAAGCAAGCACAGAGGGAAAAAAAAGATGGGGTGGTGCTGGTGCTGGTGCTGGTGGTGGGGCGGGGGACCCTGGATACAGGCATACTCTCCTCCTCATCTCAAAGAATGCTAAATAACACACACAGGCTGTCGGGAAGAGACGCCATTAAACAGAATAGAATAGGACTTGAGCTCTCTCTCTCTCTCTCTCTCTCTCTCTGGTCCCAACTTCAGTTGAGGGAAGGCGTCAGCGTCATTGTTTACTTGTTTACTCTCTCCAAAAATGAGGACAAAATTGAGCTAAAAACAGTCACTGGGACGAGGAGGCTACGAATAACGCCTGATGAAGCACCTTATTCAACCTGGAGCACAACGATAACAACAAAAATGTTTTATTTACGCTTTATTCTTAAATTGACTAAATTGCCTTGCTAGTGTGTTTTATTAAATTTTGTAGTGTCATAATGACGTAACTTCTCATTTAACTTAAATACAAATTTGTTTTACCTATATGTCTTTTATGAATTGTGATGAACTTAAAAGCGGTTAGTTCAGTGGGGTGAATATTCTTCAAAGCAGTTTGCACTCATCAGCGACAAGTTGCAAAACAATTTATCCAGTGTGTTTTTTATGTTTACTGATGGGAGTACAGATGTACAAGTACAGATGGGATAGCCTTTGCTACACAGTTAAATGAGTAATTTGCAGTGTAGATATCCTGTAATTCACAAAATGAAAAGATGCTTGTCTGATCCAACCCGTGCCTCCAATTGCAACTCATTTACTCAGTCAGGGGGAAGCATGCTGCTATCAAGGGAAAGAAGCCATTAAAATAGTTCCATTAACTGCAAGAATAAATATCCCAGTTGCAGCCCAAAGTGTCTTCATTTGGGCACAAATGTGAGATATGTCGTTGCTATGGTGATATGGCAACGGCTGAAGCCCTCCTCCCAGCTGTTGGGAGGTTTTTGTATGTGTGGCGCGGCAGTGTGTGTGTATGTGTGTGCGTGTGTGTGTGCGTGCCTGAGTGTGCACGAGTGCATTGATGCCGCCTCCGTGCTGTGTTCCCCCTTTCAGTCTTCAGAATAGTGTCTCTGCTAATCCGTGAAAGTTGCGGCGCTCTGAACCAGCGGCCAAGCCTCTTTCCCACTGAACCCCGGCCCACAGTCTACGCTCCACATTTACACTTGATTGGTCCCTCCCATGGCAGGACTCCCCTCCCTGCTGGGCCCGGGCCCGTCCCCCTTGCTGGGCCGCTCAGCGCTGCCTAATCGGCCTCTCCCCTCCATAATTACCAGCGATGAGCCCCCGGACTCACCCACCATCGCAGCCACTAGGGCCCGGCCCGGCCAGCCAGACCTCGCCAGAACTCACAGCACAACACTCCCATGTCAAAGGCCCAGAAACACAGGGCCCTGCTATCCATCCAGGGGAGCACCTGCTCACACGTAGCCTGAACCCTGAGCTCTGAGGACTTCACTGGTTCTGCTCTGGGGTAGACAGAGGGGATTGGCAGCAGCGTAGTCCCAGCTCCTCCCCTGTGGTTGAGGTGATGTGTTTATTTGGGCCGTGGATGCTGCACTGTGAAGCCGTGAGAGGTAGCTATCTCTGTGTAGTGCCATAGAGCACCAGAGAATCCACCCTGCAGAGTCTTAGCCCTTTGATATGTGTCCACTCCAAAGCCACGCATTCAATGCGAGCAGTCAATTGTGGAATTGGTCCAAGTTGATGCTGTGTGGGCTAGGTGGGAAATAATTGCTTTGTTCAGCAGTAGATCCCTGCTTTTCTTTTTCCCACATATTTGCACTTAAGCAAAAGCCAACGAAAAAAAAGTTTGAAAAATAATAAACATATTGCAAATGAACATTTATAGTCGTGTGGCTTGAAAAAAATAAGATGTGTCAAAATCAGATAGCAGAAATGCTTCTCTTCAACTCGCTTTTTTTCTCCATGCTGCGCTGTGGTTCTTAAAATTTCAGGCGACTGCACCATGGGTGTGAGCATATGGGACAGGCCAGGTGAAACCCAGTGGCCTGGCATGGAGTCCAAAGACTGTTGAGAGTAGAGGAACACACGTCAAAAAAACACTGGGTGTGCTGGCACAAACGGTACCGCAGAATGTGGATCAGACAGACACCCAGCATTCGTTAGCTTATTACTCTCTTATTAGGAACATTTTTCTTGCCTTGCATGGCTTGGCAGAGTCCCGCTAGCCACTCTCTTCACATGGCCCTGGCTCTGTCGGAGTTGATCAAAAGACATTTCCTCACATCTCCAGACGCCCAGAAAGAAAAGAAGAAAAGCAGAGAGAGAAGAAAAGCGCCAGAAGGGGGCACACGGCTCTCTCTCTTCACTGTTTGGGTGAATGAGGACTTTTCACAGTGCCCTCTCCCTTTCTTTTCTCACTCATTTTCTTTTTTTAAAGAAATGCAAACACATATATATTTATATTTCACCCATCGTGGGTTTTTTTGCCACATCAACAGCAATTATCCCCAGGTGAAATATGTGCAACCAGAATCAGGATTATTCCTGAAGGTAGGGGAGAAAATGAGGGGTCTTCTTCAATCTGCCTGGCCTCCAAGCTGCTGAGACCCCCTAGAAGTGGTAATGAAAAGTGTAACTTTAGCCTCCCAGCTGTACGTCTCAATCCATAATCCTTTCCCAAAAACCTCACCATAGAGCCGCCTACCACTCCCATGGTGTGCCCAGCCTGCACCGCGCTGGGCCTTCGCGATTTATGTAGCACTCCGGATTCATACTCTCAACCCTAAAAAAAAAAAAAGGATTTGCTCTCTCTTATATGACCTGGGGTGGTCAGGGTAGCACAAAAAAGCCCAGTGTTGGGGCCTCACTCCCCAGATATGATTTCCCTCACAACACTTGGGCATACCTTGGGAGATTTTAGGATCCCAGGCAAGTATCAGACCGGAGAAGTTGGGTGGTTGGAGAGCAGCGTGTGGAAGCCATTCAGAGGTGAGTAATTGTGTGTGGGTTGTGTGGCCAAAGAGCTCCCTGGAACAACATGCATTGCATTGAAGTGGGGACAGCATATATCTCCAGGAGTACCATAGCAGTCAGGTGCTTGTGGGCTGAAGGGCACATTGTGAGTGTGAGGTAGACTGAATAGGGCCTTCGTTTTGTAGCCGTAAATGTTGCAACGAGCCACGTTGAGTGGCTTGTTGCAACATAATTATGACGAGATGTGTAATTTGTGGGTTTAAAAAAATATATTTTCCAGTGGTCAGGTCAGGTGATTTACAGTTCAACCAATTTGTGTTGCTCCAAAAAAGGATGTTGAAGCATGTTGAATGCTGAATGGTAAATATACACAGCATTCGCTACGTTTAAAATAATGATTTAAAAAAATAAATCATGCAGTCTGAAAGGGTTAGGGTTTAAAGTAGACTGTTGGTAGCCAAACTCCAACTACACCACTGGAACACAGGATTAAAAATGTATTGATTTCCAGTTAAGTATTCTGAGGATGTAGGAAAAAAAGCGATGCTAATTAGAGGACCAATAATTAATTGATAATGTATATGTAAATTACATATTTTCAAAGAGTAAAAATAACTTATGAGAGAGTTCTCATTTGTTGTGTCCATCACAGCCTCTCTTAGGTGCAGCTCACTCAGAATAACAAACTGAGTTAAAAAAAAATACAAATGAACACGAGAAATCACTCAACGTTTTTTCACAATTTGTTCCAGATGTTCTAGTAAGAGACTTGTTGAAACACAGGCGTGATGTTGGTAGATGAGCTTTTATGCTCTGGTCTGTTGTTCGTGACTATGACACTGGTCAGTTGCTGCATGGTGGAGTGAACTAATCAAGGTGACCTCTGGACGGCTGGGTGATGTATCCTGTAGAAGATGCTTATCTACGACGTGTTGTGGAGCAGCCAGTCGGAGGCTCCCCAAGATGCTGAGCAGAGGATCAGCTCCTTGTTTGTTGTTGTGTGTGTGTGTGTGTGTGTGTGTGTGTGTGTGTGTGTGTGTGTGTGTGTGTGTGTGTGTGTGTGTGTG
>JAOPJH010000002.1:9586205-9600869 GCA_027122575.1 Merluccius polylepis | reverse complement strand
TGTGTAAAACGATATATATAGTTTAAGAGGAACAATATTGATTATTCTTAGAATAATATACAAAAGGGAATACTGAGATGAAGAGAAGATAATGGAAATTATTTCATTGAAAGAAACAATAGCAATAGTGTGGAAAATATTTGAAAATAATGTTGACCTTTTGTGCCAGTATTATTCATCATGTGCAAGATAATGTCGACCTGCTGATAAAGTCGAATGCCTGCAAGACTTTGTTGACATACACGTCACAAAGGCCGCACTTGAAACTATTCTCTTTCTCAGGTTTTTACTGTGGTCATTCAAAAGAAAGTAAGCTGATGTTCTCTTGTTTCTATAAATATTTCTCAATTTCTCTGAATTTGTCAACTGAAACAAATCGAGTGGATGACAAATAAATAATTAGGTGGATAAATGGGGAGCAGGTCCAAATTCTTCAAAGGCAGATCTGATTTCACACTGCCAGAATAGGCACCCTCATCCTTTAGCCTCATGATGAGTAATATGTTAGAGATTATTCAATCTTCTTCACTGCAGTGACAATTCGCTAATACAACGCAGATCATTTCCAAATTATATTGACTATAAATAGATGATTTCTGTTTTAAAAAGTCTACATTAGTTGATACCTAATTATTACTAATCCAATTCAGGTAGATTCATAACTAAAATGCATGTTTTTGAGAGGCAAAATGCATGAAATCTAACCCTGTTAATTGGCGGTCGCCGGTTTCCACTTTACTTCTACAGAACATTGGCTTTCTGTGTTTTCAAAGATTCTAAATAATTTCTCGAGGATTAAACATTTAAGTAACACTAAATAGTAGATTGGATTTATAGATTCAATAGATTTAGGTAGCATTCAAATAATATTGTTTCTTTACAAATTAAATACATTCTATTACCTATTGGACTATCCCAATATGCTTTATATTCAAATATAATATATGTCCCTTATATTCATGTATTTTTGTTGAATATGTATTGTCCATAGTCCTTTCTAAGGTGACATGATGAAAGAGTCATCTTTGTCTACTACTACATGAGTTTATACATCTTAAAATACTAAGTTAATAGTATAAATGTGCAATTGTCATAGTGAGATAATTTATTAACCTTTAGTTTGGGTTATGTTTTTGCTAAAACAAAATTGCTGCTATCATCAAGGAAGGAAAGAGCGCTAACATGTGAACTGAAATTTGATTGCTAATTATATGACTAATTATGCAAATCATTACAGCAGGAAAAAAAATTCACCACTTAAACTGGGGGATGCAATCAAATAGCTAATATCAACAGTAATGATCACATTTAAAGACAAGCAAAACCTGTACGCGTTTTGAATATTGCTGTACCCAGAGTTGTCATTTCTGAGTGGCTTGTACAATGTTTCTTTGAAGAAAATTGGGTCACTATTATATAAGCAGGAAACAAACTGCCAATGTCCTGCAGCTTGTTTATGGTGATATCTCATTGGTGGACCGGCAGGGTCCCACTACTATGCGTCTTTATTAGTTTTCATGCACGGCTGGCATGGGCACCCCCAGCAGCAGCAGTGACAGCCCCTCACCACTCCGCTGCTTTCCACCTCATACTAAGCCTTGGATTTGAAGAAGGACAGGCTCCTTTGGGTAAGAACAAGTACCCCAAACCAAAGCACAAGTCATTCAAATCTAGGCCCCCTCTCCAGTGTGCTCCTACGGGACAAAGACCTCAAACTTTCCGCTCCAAGGGCACACAAGTCAGAATTGGTTGGAGTACCTGCAGTATAGACTACTTTCACCCAGCCTAAAAGTTATGGAAAAATAGCATGCAGGCGTGACAATTCAATTTAAAGAAAAGCCAAAGTTATTTTCCCCCTGAAATCAAAGACTTAGCATGTCTTTGACAAAGTTTCTCAAAATTCAAAGACTACACTGAAGGACTGGAGAGAGCCTAAATTATTTCAGCAACGTCATCGGGGGGGAAAAGATACCATAGAATATTGAACTGAATAATGAACACACTCAATTGTCAAAAAATATTAACATACTGAGATACTGTTGTTTCCTTTTAATCTATATGTTACAATGCTGATACGAGATGCAGAACGTTTTTACCCTGGGAGCCACAGGAGGCGCTGTAAAGCAGTTAGCCTTTTGATAGAGCCAAATGAGAGAAACAAACATGGCCGCCGGTGGGGTTGAGGCTTGCTAGTAACTTCAAGCACCGCCTTAGCTAGTTAATGCAACATTAACATTGAATGAGCGCTTGGGGAGCCTGAAGCAACCCCTCTCTAGCTGAAGACTCAAAAAATAAGGCTGAAAGCTTCAACATCATCTCGCCTTTCAAAATCATGTGAAATACATCAATGGCATGGTTATCTCTATTGCCAATAAGAATTCAGCGATTTGATGTGCGCAGTGCAGCACATGGCAACATCAACAATTATTTTATATTTGACCCTGCCCTGTAATGCGTGAATACATATTTTGGTAAATTGTCCCGTAATTCAAATGGAGGCTGTTCATTCATTTCAGCCTATGTTTAGAAATTTCCTCAGTTAACACACGTCTTACAAGTCTCCAGAGCAAGCTGTAGCAAATTTAAAAGGCAATTCAATCCTGAGGTTTCTTTCTGCCCAAATTTGCGGTAGACATTGTAGACATGCCGAAGAGTCTGGGAATTGATTGACGGCAAAACACATGGTTTCAAAGATTGTTTGGTTTCATGGAATCCCAGGTTAGGCCTAGAAGGTAAGTTAAAGTGAAGCCAAGAGACCTGCACTCGCTCATTCTTCCTCATCTGAAGTGCTATATCGCACCCTGTCTTCACAACGCCAAGACCTGTGAATCACAACTGTGAAGATATCATTTTATTAAATCCCATTCTGTCACCAAACTGGGAGGAAAATGCTTGCAGAGTGCAAAAGTCAAATATTACGCAACACACACACACAGGCATACATACACACACATGCACACACACACACACCTACACATGCACACACACACTAAACACATACATACTTCATAAATGTAACACAAGTACACATGAATATATACGCAAATACACACATAAAACACAAACGGACCCCCCACACACACACACACACACACACACACACACACACACACACATTCATACATGCACTAACAATACGTTTGCCAGTTATACAATAAAACATGCATTCAACTGCTGTTATGGTACCACCATAAAAAGTAACATTACACGTAACAGCATGTACATTAATGTACTTTCAAGAAGCTATTGTATAAAATAGCAATAGTTGCCATGACTATTATGACAATAAAATATTTTTCAAATGATAGTGTACAGTCCTAAACACATTTTTGCAATGACTATCACAGATTTAATTAATCATTTGTGTTTGTTTATTTTGCTTGTTGAATGTTTTTTCATGTAATGTATGAAAAGTACTGTTGGTATGGACAGAAGATAAACAGGCATTGTCAATGTCTAGAATAGCGTCAAATTAATAGTCTAGTGTCAAATTAATAATATTTGTATAGTTTTGTAATGTAATTGCAAAAACATGTAAGATGCTAGTATAGCGTAAAACAGTACAAAGCATATAAAATCGTTCAGATGTTGACAGGGTCAACAACAATATCCGAACAATCCTACGGTATGTAATATTTATATTAATCGGGTTATTAAGTACTGAATTTTCTCATAGCTTTGGATGATCGTGATTGATTTTACCGACGGTTTCTGTTTTACTTGATGTGGATTTGAGTATTATATTTTAAGTTGGTTCAATGAAACTTGGATTTCTATTTGTACATTCAATTAATATTGAACTTTTAGTGTGCCAGCAATTTTTGGGTATACTATGACCTTCCACTGGTGTATCTTCGCCTTCATGAAGGTCAAAAAGACTGTTGAATTATTTAACAACTGTTAATTTAAATCAGTATAGTATGATAGGGCATCCTATGCTAAAAGGACTTGAGCCTTCTTGTTGGACATATGAATGCACATTCGCTGAGCAAAGCAGAATTCACAACCTGGGGGCACATTAAGAGCCAAATCAACATGGCTGCTTGGCTTGAAAGAATAATCATGCAAAAAAAAAAGGAGAAAAAAACACCAAAATGGACCTGGCGAGGAGGAGAGGCAGGGTGCGCGCACGCAGCAGCGGGCCGCCCCATGAAGACATCTGCTGATTACACAGTTTGTAGGAGCCTGCGAGAGAGAGAGGAGGCAAGCAGTGAATTGTGTGTAAAGAGATTGAGACGCCACATCCCACAGTCACTCTGAGCATGATGTTGTAAAGACATGAAGCGGAAAGTGCCCTTTACTCTATTTTACACAGGAGAAAGAGCCCAGTCTGTCCGGGGCAGCAGAAGTACAACTCGGGTTTGAATGCACCTCTTTTGTCAACTCTTCAAATGGTTAGCATCAAATAGAACATAAACAAACCTAAATCTGCAGCAAGGTAGAAACAATGGCCACCCTCGAGATTACGGGCACAATGTTGTTTTTCTAGTGCCTGTCAGCGTTGTTCCTGTAGATGAATCTGCTACATGTATGTCCCTGCGTGACATTGTGTCAGGCCTGCGTGAGGCAGGTGGAGATGGGGGTGGTGGGGGTGGGTGGGAGGCCCGGAGGCCCCGCCCTCCAGGACTCCCCGTCATGCAGTTAAACCAACCATAGACATATACTGTACATAGACGCCGCATTGACTGCTTCGACTCATTGCTGCGATACGTCAATCTTGCTGCCATATTGGAGAGGCCAAGACTGACCTGTAAACATTAGTGCTTATCCAGAAAGACCGCAGCTCCCCCATTCACTTATGTATTTGTTTACAGGCCAGTCTTGGCCTCTCCAATATAGTGGCGACGTTGATGTATGATGCAAAGGCCAATGTGGCATCTATGTATATGTCTATAAAGCCAATGGCATCGGCGTTTACCCTGGTTAATCGCAGCGGGGACAGCCGCAGTTTGCCGCAACTGCTGCAACACCCAGTGTCTAACTTGTACCTAACGAGGGCCAGATCATCACTAGTAGTAGATGATCAAAAAAACATGATCTTCCTTTTTTGACTGGATAATGCCTCAGATTGCATCATGCAAATTAGTCTTGGTAAAGGAAATGTACACCTCAAGGACGAAGAGTATGAATTTACCATGATTAGAGCATTCTGGGGGTGAAAATAACGTGGAAAGGGGATTATTCTTGGGGAAGTTGTATCTTTCTTTTCTCCAGGTCTAGAAGATCTGTTGATGAGTCATATCAATGCCCTGAGTCATAATAGCAGGCTTTAGGAAAATGAAGAACGAGAATCCGAAGCCATTTGAAAAACAAGATTGTTGACAAGACATGAGGAAAACGCAACAGATGAGACAGAGAAAAAAGATTAAGAGGAAGGATTATACAAGTGAAAAGTGAGGTTTTTGCCGTGTCTTTGATTTTTGCATTCCTCAATGATGCTTCTGAGCATATGCAAACCGAAGTTCCTTAACGACTTTGATTCTGTGCATGGCTCCCTGGATGGTTACCTACGTACATATTGTACCATGGCAGTCAACTTCAAAGCAAAGAAGAACGCCTTAGAGGGTCAAAGATCTCTTTTATCTCGTAGGCACAACAAGTCATAAGAGAAAGCAGAAAGCCTTCGTCCCTGGGCTTCGGGTTTGTTTTTTGAGATACAGATCCTCATTATTTGGCTTAGTTGTTATTTTTTGTAAATCAGCTATCGTCTTTGCTTCCATGTTATGGATCAGGGAAATCATCCTCATCATTCTTTTATATAAGAAATGTGGTGTGTGTTTCAAAATAGCCTGATGCCTTGTAATATGAAGATGATCCATATTACCTGGTAATATTATCCTATCTTGTAATTAACCCCCAACTAGGGAAAAGTAATATCTAACACAGTCAACAGAGGAGGCTTATGAGGCTTGTATCAGAACATGGAAAACAAGATATTTGTGTTTCTCCCTCATTGGAGTGTATCTGTTCTTACGATCGTGTGTAGTCGATGCATGTGTGTTTCTACTAGGGATCCCTATACCCCCAGAACCCCTCCTCCCCGCCCACCTACCGGCATCCTCCCAACCTTTGACCTATGCCCTCTTTTTCTTCTTTTTTTTTGCTTTGTTGTGCAGGTCAGAGACCATACGCCCAAACCCCACCACAGCCACATGGCCCAGGTTTTGGTATGCAGATACGCAGCCCAGGTAAGTCTGGCCCAGGTTCCCCCCACAGCTTGCCTGACCCTCTGTGCTTCACCCCTCAGTTCTGGGGTCAGGCCCAGGGCCCAGCATGCTTCCAGCACGGGTCACAGAGGGCCTCGGCATCCCAGAGATGAGACTCCAGACTGGCACGTAGTGGAGCGTTTGATGTGTGTTGCTATGCCTTTAATTAGCTCCAGCAGCTGATATTTCCTGGTTAAGGGTTGCGTGGCAAACGGCACTGTCTTCACGTCCTCTCCATATAATGTCTTACAGGTGATTGCTAGACGTGCCTATGCACGATTGTTACTCTTTGCGTTGTGTATGTAGAATGCTGCATTTGTCTTAACCAAGCCTGGCCATCTACTTCAACTATCTGTTGCAATGATGTAGTCACAAAAGTAATAACTCACAATGCTAGCGTTACCACCCCAGTGTGAGTCCAATTGTGTTTTGCAAATATGCCTACAGGCTCCCATCTATGGCCCATTATATCCGACTAGTTCTGATTCTATTTTCCTTGCAAGCAATCACAGCTATGATGGTTCTCCTGATGACAGTAAACGTTCCATTCTTCGTTCCTCATCTGTGTTTTTCAGCCCAGGCCAAGATCTTCACTGTTGGAAATTGCCCTCTGAAGACAGCTGGAAATTGATCCCAGATTAGACATGTGTACCTCTCTCCCCACTCTGCTTTTATTTATTTGTCACTCCCAAGTTGGTGGATTTCTCCTTAAAACTCCATCAGAGATGAGGAGCAGAAAAAAACAGACTTCAAAGTTTACTTTGGCATACTAATACCCTGGACTCATTAAATGAATGGGGGCCATATTCCCCTTACGATACGTGCACTGATGCCCTTTGAGTTTGCCAGGGCCTTGAGGGTGTGCAGCACTTTGAAAGCACTGACCGCCATATTGAACATGTTTTAATGGAAGCCTTTTGAGACTCCTGGTAGGATGCGCCGTTACTGCTTGCCTTTAAGTTGTGGCACCTCTCTCCGTGTGATCTCACCCAGATAGCCGCTCCATACCTTGTGTATGCGTGGGCCTGGAGAAAGGGGGAGGGGACAGAGCGCACTAAATGAGACCAGAGATGTCCACATCTCAGCAGAGGCCATTCTTTCCTGAAGATGTGAATCTTTCAGATGAAGCGCCGGGGCCAGCTTTGATGTGGAAAGGTGTTCGGTGTACCACTGTGAAGCAGTGAGGCTTACGAGAGCGAACGTTCCCCTTTTTTTCGGGAACACAGCGTGCGCGTCCGGGCCGTTCCGTTGGTCAGTTATGCGGTTTGTAGTGGTTTTAATTGCATCGTTTTCTGTTCTGCTACACTGCTACCTGGTCACAGAGACCTCAGTACAGAGACTTCATTATATCACCAATACGACGTGAATTTGTCAAAAGTGCAGTGTCCAACCAATTGATCAGTGCTACTGATAAGTAGCAATGTCATTTTTTTTGTGTCTTGTAAATTACAATGAAAATCCATTCTCAGTGACAATATGTGGCTATAACGTATGAATCATCCTTAATACAATGGGAATTTGAATATTAATCAATGAATTCTGCATATTTGCCTACAGCGAAAAGATAAATTGATATGAATAGAACCTAGAAGGTTCTCATTTGCATGACAAAAAGTTGTGCTTGAATACTAATAAATCACCCTTAAGGTTATCACATCTAACAGAACAAGATGTGAAGATAGTGGATGTGATGTTAGATAACTCTTCAATGAAACATATCAAACCCAGATTTCCCATAGTGATTATTTGTTTATATAGGCAAATAGATATATACGGATATATGGTTAATCTTCCATTCACAACACAGTGCTGCCTCCTAATCTACCTTCTGCTTCTGATGGGTATGAGAAATGGTAGTGAATTACCCGGATAGCAGGGATGAGGCAGCAGAAATCTTCCTGGTGTGTCGAGTTGTCCCTTTAAAAGCAGAGCATAACATGAGTGGCAGTGCCGTCTACAGTACAGGATACTAACAGGAAGAATCAGCTTCGTAGCCTGTTCTCTGTTTAGTACAGGTTGAATACAGAGAATAAACAGCTACACAGGTCCTATGCAGATGCGCAGAAAGTGTCATATCCTACCAGCACTATTCTCAATCAATAGGCTCTCTACCTCGATCTATCTCTTTCCACTTGCATTATTTGGGAATTGACAAAACAGTGGCATGCTTATATCTCTTACACAAAAATCATAATTCAGTCATTTGATTTTGCAATTGCCAGCCCTTGACAGACATTGATTTTATTTTTCGTAAAGCCTTTGATCATTAGTGATTAGTGAACCGAGCAATGTGTTGCTGTAGTGGCTCATACATTTATGCTTCTCTTTTCTACATTGTTTTATACATTTTTATTATGCAAATTAAACAACAACACAGTAAGAACAACACACAGTAAATAGAATTAAGAAACAGTACAATCAAAAGTACAATCAAGAATATTTTCCAAGGTTTATTACAAAGTGACAAAGATAGAGGAATACAAAAATAAAAAAGATGTGTAAACAAGGGCACAATTATACATTTATATATTTGGACAAATATTGAAAAGATTTCTGAGCCAATTCACTCTCCACATATGACAGTGAGATTAAGTAATTTTCCAAATCAGATTTATAAATTAGAAAGAGGGTTTTTTTCTTTGTGAATTTTGATTTATGTTTATAGAATTTGCCCAACAAAGTAAAAAGTTTAATTACGTATTGCCGTTCAATCATTGGATGTATGAAGTAAAATAATATGGCAAACAGATATGCCAACGGCAGTATGCATTTTGCAATCAAGGTATTTACTCATATCAGACCCAAACGTTTACTGTGCAAACAATCACAAATTAATGATGAATTGATTCAAGTTCTTTGCCACAGAAACTATATTGTACGGAAATATTAAAAATACATTTTGAGATATATTTATTATACAGATAGATTCTATGAAGAATCTTGTAAGAGATTTGTTTGACTTTGTTGGTTATCATACATTTGTGTGGAGTGGTCCAAGCACGTTGCCAGTTGATCTCAAAAGCTGAAGCCCAGTGAAATATTGCAGCAGGAAAAGATTTTTCATAAAGAAACGCTCTTGGCAAGCGATTGCTGAGAGATTGCTGTCTACAATATCTATACCATTCACATGGACATGACTAACAACAGGGGTGTACCAGAGTATGCCTGGTGCTGTTGTAAAGCTTTTAAACCAGTGTATAGCATTTATGATTGTTATATTACATCAATTTTACAACACTGTTCTCACTTCACTTCTCGTGTATAGAAGTTATCATGTCCATCAAACAATCAACTAACCAAAAAGATATTGTTTGAGAACCAATTGTGAAATTATTGACTTATTGTTCTGTTGTTCCAAATAAACCATTTGTGAGGTGAGAAGTTGTGTTTGTACAGTAGAGCCAAGCACATTAATGCCTTATGAAAGAATGCCAGTTTCATAGGAAGTTTACCCACATTAAATGGACATTGCAGTAAAAAATGTAGACCACCAAACTTCAGACAAAATGTGGTCAAATATTCCAAAGACCATGAGGTTTTCTCAAACAGTTTACCTTCATTAAATGGTTGAAGACGGTGAAATCCAACACATTTAGGCCACCATCACAAGTCCTATTGTTAACATAATACCGGTAACTTATTTTTCCAAATTAAATTGTACAAAATCCCATTTAGGACATTAAAGGAAGGTTTAGGAATGGCAACTGATGAAGATATACAAGGCCCAAGAAATCGCTTCCCTTCGATAAGTCACGTTTTGAAATATTTGTTGTAGACTAAGTTTACAATTTAAAGTTTTAAACTTTTAAACTTTCCCACCCTAGCCTTTCCAAGTGGTATTATTTTTGCGCTGCTGTTGCAAAGCCAAATCGGATTGCATTCCGTTTCCTCAGAGCCTAGCAACCACAAACAACACGTGCATTTGTTTGGAAATCCTAGTGAAATAAATGATCAACACTTTGGAAATAATAAAGAAAGAAGCATGTTCACTGAGGAGGTAGTTAAATTGGCATAATTTTATTTGAGAACAGGCAAAAGCTATTGTAATAATGTGCATTGCATAGTAATACCATATTTGGAGTATTGGCAGCAGGGGTTGGCGTCAGGGTGGAGGGGAGAGTAGAAGAAAACGTTAGGAGGAAAACCTTGAGTTTATTCATTGATCTAGTCTACAATGGAGACATGAAGGCAGATACAAATTATGTAGTATGTGTTGAGAACAGCGAAGCCTGCCTGACTGGATGGCCTGGCAAGTCGCAACATGAGGTTTATTCAGGTAGTATACCCAATGCAAAAACGTAGCAAGTAGTGTCACCAGATTGGCTTTATTTTGGTTGTTCCACAGTCCACTATTTCCACTACTGGGGATAGCTAATGGGGATACCTGGTAAACAAAAGCGCTATTCCTCCTGTTTTGGTTGCCATAAACAAAGCCATAATTTTTCCTGGGAGATTTTTCCAACCTTCCATTGTTTGCTGTCTGGTGTCCCTTCCAATCCTGACAGGATTGGAAGCTCATTCAATCCTGTTTATAATCTATTCGTCAACATCATAGCTAAAATCTTATAGTCGTTGAGTATGATAGGGCGCTGGTTTCAATAATTAAGGGGTCCCTTACAAATACCCTCCTTAAAAATGTCAAGCAAAAAGGCATTATCTTAAGATAATGTCTTGTAAAATTCAGAGGTCAGCCCATCACAGCCTGGAGACTTATTTTTCCACTTAACATTGTGCTGGTACTGTGCTTTCTCCCTGGTAACTGCTTCCTGCTACCTAGCAACAGAGTAGGGAAGGGACACGGTAAGCCTAGGACAGATTTAGTGTTTTTTTGTGAATGCCGGAAAAAAAATTGACAACATAAAGGATCCAACTGCGTGACTTCACACAGTGAATTAGTGAAATATTCACAATGACCTAAAACAGAACACTTAAATGTGTTTGAAATAGTTTAGATTCAGCCCAGTATAAGACAATTCCTTTGCACAACAATTGTATTAAATGTATTGTCACAGTATTGCATAACTGCAAGGGAGGGACCCTTGCAGTTCCAGACTGATAGTTTAGGATACGATAGTTTAGATGAGTTACTGACTGGAGAAAGTGAGAGTGGATAGAGCCTGGGACAAACAGATGGTTGAGGGGCCATTCCCAGGATCAGGCTGTAGCTTTCTGGCCCCAGAGATGGTCCTCTCGATGCCCCAGCTGACAACAGCCATCAGGCAGAAGGTCAGCAGAAAGTACTTGGAATGACGCATCAAACACGCTGGAGAGAGCATCAGGCAGGTAAGATAACAGAATTAAAAACAGTTGAAGAAAAGTGCCCACCTGGCCTGTCTGGAGGTGAGTCTATTGTCCGTCCAGACATAATCCAGGTTCTTGTGGTCAGTCCACACAAGAAATGGTTGCTCCGCCCCCTCCAACCAATGTCTCTACTCCTCCAAGGACAGTTTCACTGCAAGAAGCTCCCGAATTGCCAATGTCGTAGTTTCTCTGTGCTGGAGAAAGTCTGCGGGAAAAGAATGTGCCTGGATGGAGCTTCTGATCCATGGAGGATCGCTGGGACAGAATAGCTCCTACTCCCACATCTGAGGCCTCCATCTCAAAAACAAGCTGGTGAGAGCAGTCAGGTTGCGTCAGAATGGGGACAGAAGTGAACCACAATTATGGAATGCCTGATCTGCTCCAGGTGACCAGGCAAAGCTTGCAGAGTGGGAGGTGAGGGCAGGTAGAGGTGTAGCCAGGGTACTGTAGTCCCGCATTAATCTGCGGTAGAAGTTTGCAAATCCAAGGAACCGCTGAATCTCATTGCAAGTGGTTGGTTGGGCCAGTCAACCACCGCCTTCACCTTGGCAGGATCCATGCAAACAGTACCTGTGGAGACAATGAATCTTAGGAACAAAACAGTTAAAACATGAAACCCACACTTCAGCTTTGACAAATAACGTATTTTCTAGCAGTCTTTGAAGGACCTAGTGGACATGTCGAACATGCGCAGACTTTGAGAATATTAAAACAAAAACAAAGCAATTTAGCATGTCTTAAAATATTTTTTAGCAGGGCTTGGAAAACTGTTTGAGTGTTACTGAATCCGAATGACATTACCAAATACTCATAATCACCACTAGGAGTGTTGAAGGCAGTATTCCATTAATCTCCCTCCCTAATGGGGACTAGATGAAAGGCATTCCACAAATCAAGCTTTTCAAAAATGGTGGCACCCTTCAGGACCTCGAAAGCAAAGGAAATTAGCAACAGGAGATAGCGATTATTCACTATAGTATCATTTTTTCAATGTCTTTTTTATCGAGAAAGAACAAACCAATGCCAGCAGGGGAGGATGAGGGATGAATAATGCCAGAGGACAGGGACCCCCGATATATACATTCATTGCATCCCTCTCTGGGCCTGAGAATGAGTACAGACTACCACGGGGTGGAGAGGTACCAGGGAGGAGATCAATAGCACAGTCATGGGCAGTGACAAGGCGTTGCATGGGACATAGTGAATACTTCTAGTGAAGATCCAGGTACTCAGGCGGAACTACAAGCAGATTTGTAATGTCTCCAGTGGAAAGTGGAAACTCTTCTTGGAGCTCTGTGCAGATTTTAAACAGTAGGCATGGCAAAATGGACTCCATCTACAATACATCCTGTAGTCTAGGTTACGTTAGGACTAGGGGAATGTGGGGTGAATCTAGTAGGTGAAACTGGACTAGATCTAGGTGATTGCCAAAATGAGAAAGCTTTCCGGGACGGTGATGATTGTTACTCTGTCTATGAGATGGCCGTCCAAGGCATTAGCCTTCATAGAGTATCATGGTAATGCCCAGCTGGGGAACCAGGGCAGAGTCAATAAAGTTTTTATCAGTGCCAGATTTAAGAGCACAAAGGGACTGAGACTGGTTCTGCCAATGCAGGGAGCACAAATCAGTGGGCATAGAACAGATGGAGGGCCTTAGTTTGACTCACCAATATCCTCCCTTCTACTGGTGAGCCTGCTCTTTTACAGGGCAGGTTGACACAAAGTGACCAGGTTCACCACAGTACATGAAGCAGTTGTCTCTCCTCCATCGCTCAGCCATGGTTAACCTGGTCCTTTCCCAACTGCATGGGCTCCATGATGGCCTCTTCATAGATGACCCTTGTGGGAAAAACCTCTTGAACGGCTGGGTGTCGAAACAAATGTGTGCAGAGAATGGTTTGGTCTACAGGTAGAGGAATCCACATCCTTCGTTCACACATGTGGCTAGCAAATGGAATTGCCAGGTCCATGACCAGGTCTTAGCCCGAAGGAAGTACCTGAGAGGCTGGTTCATCTTTTATTCCCTCAGAAAGGCCGTGGTGGAAAGCATTGAAGAGGGCATCAGGTTTCCAGGCACTTGCAGTTAGCATGTGCAATCTGCTACACTACGGATCCTTGCTGCAGCTGAAGTAGCTTCTTGGCGGCCTCCCGACCAGAGACTGGGTGATCAAAAATGTTCCTTAACTCCACAGAAAACTGATGGCTGGGGCAAATAGGTGTCTGTTGGCCACAGACAGAGCCCTTTCAGATAGGAGGGCAATTATATAAGCAATGCAGGAGTGGTCAGACAGGAAGAATGAGAGCTGGAGTTCAAACACCGGGACACCGGAATAGCACTCAGGCAGAGGTAGACAGGGCTCCCTTGAAACTGAGGGTTGTTGGGCAGATGATGAAGGAGGTTCGGTGAAGAATGAAGGTGCAGCAGGATTAGAGGGTTGAGTTGGCTGAAGCTGCATGGCCATGCTCTGGAGTTGGGCCATGATGTTCTGAAAGTTCTGAGTGTGCAGTTCAGCCAGACCAATCCCTCTTGGAGCTGGTTGATCTGCTGCTCATGTCGTCCGAGGGCAACTCCCTGGATGGAGAGCGCTTTCTGAAGCTGTTCAGTGTCTGCTGGGAATCGGACCCAAATGCAAATGTAGAATGTGAACCAAAAATTTGTTCAAAAGAAATGTCATAAACTAACTAACAAAATAAACTAACAGGGCACTTGCAACATACAGGTCATCAGAACAGAGAGACAGACTACATTTGACGATCAGACAAGTGACAAATAGAAATTACTGACTTAAAGACCCACATGCACACCCAGGTGAACACAATTAACTAATAGACACATGCAAATCATTCCAACAAACAAGGCTGAGGGGAACAAGGAGGACATCTACAGGACAAAAACTAAACTACAATGAAACTAAAACAAAAATAGTTCAAACTGTGACACTATGTTTAATTTAGTAGCTTGTGTTGTCCAGCCTCAGAAAACCTTGAGCAACCACAGACACTCTGTGGGTTGTTTTCAGCTTAATAAAAGAGAGGGATTCTGCCGTGGGCTTAGATGGGGGGGGGCCCCCCCCCCCCCCCCCCCCCCCCCCCCCCGACGGACCCCACCGCGCCCCGGAGGGAAAAAAAAAGAGAGAGGGGAGTGGTGGGGGTGGGG
>JAOPJH010000002.1:9185793-9200004 GCA_027122575.1 Merluccius polylepis | reverse complement strand
CACACACACACCCACCCTAGAAAAAAACAAAAACACACAAACAAACAACAACAAAAATGTCTGTTGACTGAGACTTCATCTGATGCTAGCGAGAGGGGAAAAAAACAACAACAACAACGACGACGACAGCCATCTCGGCGTGCTGGTCTGTAGATGGGGGAGCGGATCACCTCCGCGAGGCGACGGTCGTCCTCGCGCACCCAGCGGCTCGTTCGCCATCTCCCGCGAGCCGGAGTCGCGAGCCAGGAGCCGGAGCTGAAATCTCCAGAGTTTCTCTGCCGCGATATCGACGTAAAAAGCCGCCACTATTTATAGACGCCGCTACGTGTAGGTCCGCGGGGGGGCTCGCGCATCGTACACTTTATTTTTTGTCGTCACGCGCTCATGTCATTGGGACGTGTGTGTCTTTGTGCCGCCGCGAGACGGACCGCGGAGCCGTGGGCCGGGGCGGGTGAGGGGGGTTTAAAATGTGTGTCATAGTGTGTGTGTGTGTGTGTGTGTGTTTACGGTGTTACCCCGACCGGCGTTGACTTTGTGTGTGTGTGTGGGGGGGTTATTACAAAAAAATAAATGTTTAGTTTCGTGGTTGAATGAAGTGTGCGCGATGTGCGCAAACTATTTCCATAGACGCGCTGCTTTTTATTATTTTTTAAATCGCAAGTGATGTAGCGCGGGGGGGGTAGACGGCAGCACAAAGACGAACCAGCTGTAAGCAACACGATGTCGTACGGTAATGAATGCAGAGCAGAGCCTCCTCGCGCACCGCCGCGGTCGCTGCTAAACCCCCCAGTTCCCGCTCCCGCTCCGCGTCGGCGGCGGATGCCAGCGGAGGTTTGTGTGTGTGTGTGTGTGTGTGAGTGAGGGGGGGTGACCTGCTGGAGGTCGGTCCTGGTGGTCCCCTCTCCTTCACCTGGAGACACTCCGCAGTCCCATAGGACCCCACCAAACCTCTGACCCCCCCCTCCCCTGTCACCGTGTGGGGTGTATCCCCTCTGCTGTGGCTGTAGACCCCCCGAGAAAAGTTATTGTCGTTGTGTGTTCCCTCGCATTTGGTTGTTTCTTTCCAGTGATTTTTGTTTTGGACGGTGTGATGGAAGTGACAGATTGTGTGCTTCTGGTTAACCTCAGTTAAATGATGCAATGTCAAAGAAGGCGGCGACAGGAAACGGCTTATTTCAGATAAACTTATTTAAATCAATAAACTTATTTAAAACGAGGTTCGTGAGTATAGATGCGATCTACCAGCGAACACGGTGTGTGGCACTTGCCAACTTGTCCAGCACTGTATATCCTGCTAACTACACGATCATGGAGCAACACTTTTATTTGAAGTATCTGCTTTATCTATTAGGCTTAACCTAGATATTGTCATTAATGAATTATCTAAATCTCTCATTGTTTTACCATTACCTCCTCTGTTAGTTGGGATGCCCCGTCAGTGTCAGTCAGTTTACCTGTTCATGACCTTCACGGCAGCTAACGCTTGTAAACTAGCCTGCCAGAATTATAGGAGTACAATCATTTGGGAAGTTACAAGTTATACCCCGTACTCTTGTCTTATCAGTCACATATCTTGTTTAATGTGTTGGTGAAGTAAAACCACTTCCAGATTCAACAGAAAGTCCACATGCTCTGCCTGTTATGCTCGAACATAGACAAGACAAGACAGAACAGAAACACTGTGTTCCTCAATTCAGGAGGCATAATGTATTTCTCTGAATAATTGCTCTGTTTTCAGGAAATTGTACAATATCTGGTATTTGAACACACTTTGGGTGGGATGTTTTCATCTGTTGACTCAAAATCAACGGCTCTTGTATGAACATGGACCTATCATAGTTGCTACAAATTATATAAAATCTTGCTAAATTCATATAAAACGTGATTATTATTTTAACAAAAATACAATTTCCCCCATTTACTTCACAGCATATTACTGCATTTCGAGGAAACCTCTATTGGCCGGCGCACAAACCTCCTCCTCCTGAGAGATGTTGTGTTAAAGAAACACCTATGCAGGTAATGTTCTCTTTTTTTTCTTTTGACATAGATTTCTACTCGAGTGTTTTATTACATTCTCACATTTAATTAAGAGCAAGCTCACAACGTCCTCTTATTACTCAGGTGGATCCTACGCTAATGAATGTAGGGGATGGAGGCACGGTGAGCAGAGAGGTCAGTGCTCCAAATAAAGCGTCTCCGAGCATGGTGGGAAACCCCCCTCAGACGCTACCCCCTGAGTTCAGAGGAGATGTTGTCCTCAGTCAGCAGAACAAGAACACTGCAGCTAAGGACTGTGATATAGCCAAGAAGAACGGCGTGGACAGTAACAACTATAACCATAACCCAGTGGTGACTCCACCTCAGCAGCCCGGGAGTGCACCAACGCCGGGGCCTGCACTCTCTGGCTCGGACAAACAAGCGGAAAAGAGGCAAGATGTAGCCAAAGTCAAGCCAGACGGGGTGGGGGTGTTTCCCGCCTCTCAATGGGTCGCCGGAGCAAAGGTCCGACCGGAGGAGTCCCTCAATGCCACTCGCAGTAATGCGACATCCAGTAAGAAATCACAAACGCAATCTAAGCCTGTGATAAGTCTTCCCCCTGGATTCCAATGCTCAACTTTATTCAAACCAAGCCAGCCTGTCGCTTTTGTTCCAGCCACCAACCTTCTCTCTCCACTTCGTAAAATCACTCTTCCGCCTGCACTGGGTCAGATCGCAGCGTTGCGAGAAGCCACAGCCAGTCACTTTCAGAAGGAAGTCCCGCCTCAAACCCCTGGTTCTGGTGGGACACTACTACCCAGGACCTACCCATATCCCTTTTCGGTTGGACGGACTCCCCACCCAGAGAAGAAACCCGGCACAGTAACATCCAAGCTAAAATCGAACCTTGCGTCGAATAAAAGCGGTAAATCTGTAGGGGAACACAAGTCCTTAGTCCAGCACCCTTCACTAGGTACTGCTTCACCAACCCGCTTCACATTGTCTCCCACGGCTGCCATCTGCTGTGCCCCTTCTCTGGCCACCATCACCACTCAGAGCAGGCTACTGAATCATGTGGAGAAAAGCAACATGGAAGACAAAACATCCATGGGCTGCCTGAACCCCAAGCCCACATCTGCTTTAGAAGACCATGTGGATAGTTGTCCAGCTGAACAGCGTGATGTCCCTCTCGATTTGTCAGCCAAGTCAAAACGTCCAAAGTGTATTAATGACCCTTTAAATGCAGTCAGTTCGAAGGAGCATCACCACAGCGAGTTGAATCAGAGGGATGCTCCTAAGAATAATAATAATATTAATAATAATAAGAGGGGTAATACGACTATTTACAGCTCGGCTGTTCAATACCCAGTTTTACCAAACATGCAGAGAAACGGCTCTCATCAAAGACAAACAAACAGGAAGCCAGGTCACCCTGTCATCGAGCCCAAGTCTTCGTGGGGGAAGGGACCCTCACAAGATTCCATTAAAAGTATCCCAGGAACTTATGTTGGAGTCGCAAGCCCTATACTGGCGTCTACCTTGAGAGGCAAAGACGGAAAGGGCACTTTTGTGGATGAATTTCAGAATTTTGCAAAGCAGGAGTTCATATCTATCGTTGACCAAGGGGAACATCTAGCCTCGAAGGGGAAAAAGCCATCCTATCTAATGAAAGGAAACCAGCATCCTCAGAGCGTTAAGTCCGCTAACAACACCAGCACAGTTCTAACCAAGAAAAGTCAGTCTAAAGGAGCCCCGATAGCCGTCCTGGTGGGGTCCGCTACCGCCCGTCAGGGTGTGGGAACGGGCAAAACAGCTACGCCGTTCTCATCCACTATCGTCAAGCCAGCATGGCAGCAGCCAGCCATCCTCCCTAATCAGGGGGCGTCCGTTCAGAAAAAGGTCACCCAAGGATCCCCAAAGACCAAGGGCAGCGTGAGCTCAGAGGTTCCCAAGTTCCAGAGTGGCGGTCACAGCCCGCCTAAAATGGAAGACGACAAGTGGGACAGAGTGAAGTCCCCGTTATCTAATCTGGAGTCTATAGTGAAGCAGAAAGCCCTCGAAACAAAAGCATTTGTTGCTGAGGGTTTTGCTCAAGCCGCACCAATTGCCGTTAAAAAGGCAGACATCCTGAATCCGCTCACTGGAGGCCAGGACACGCAGTCCAAACAGACTCCACTGTCCTGGCCCATGGAGAGCAAAGACTGGAAGCCTTCTGGCGCTCCACATCAAGAGGCCTCAGGGCCAACCGTGAACCGAGTCGGGAGGGCAAAGGCCACCGAGGGCAGAGAAACTAGCACCGAGATGCAGTCGAGTCAGGGACATCATGAACAACCGGTCTGCACTAAACCTGCTGCTTTCAGGGGCAGTGCCTCAATGAACGGCAGTAGGAGGGAGAGTAAATTAGCCCAGGTACTGGAGGGAGAGCTATTGAAAGAACAATGTGGGGCGCAAGACGAGCGGCGCAATGAAAAGTTTCAGGGCGTAGTTCAATCTATTCTGGCCAGCACTGACGAGGTCGACAACAAAACAAATGGGACCAAAGAGAAGTCGCCCACCAAGGCAAAATCTGCTGTCAGCAAACCAAAGGCAGCCGGCACTAAAAAGCCTGCAAAGGAGAAATTGCCGCCGGAGCCATCAAAGAAGGCCGCCGTGACCGTGAAGAAGAGGCAGAACAAGGAAAGCACTCCGCTAAAAGCGCCCTGTCTCAAAAAGGTAAACCATCTGTCTGTTCTTGTTATCAATGTATATATTTGATCTTGCATAGCAGGTTGGGTCTTTGAATGATGTGTTAAACCAATTGACAGATTACAAAATGTCAAATTAATTATAAATAATAAACAATTGAATAAAGTCTGTTTTTTTTAATTTAAATTTTGTAATCCTAGTCTGTAATTAGCAAACCAAAATGGACAGTGGAATTCGTTGTGGTCTAAAGTTATCCCTTGTGTGTTTCAGCAGAAGAAGCCGTGTGCAGCCGCGGTGGAGCGGAGTGCATCAGTAGACCAACCTTCGCACAACAAAGAGGAGTCCCCGAACAACAGGAGCTCCTTCCACAAAGGGAAGCAGGCAACCCTCCGCACACCAGGCCAGTCCTAATTTTCTTGTGTGTGTGTGTGTGTGTGTGTGTGTGTGTGTGTGTGTGTGTGTGCGCGTGCACTCTCTGTATAAGCAAGCCTGAGCACACACTCTTGGTCTAAAGGCACATAGCAGGAGGCTGCTGAAAGGGAACATTTAATGATCAGCAAGCCTACCATAGGTAAATAAAGGTTAAAGGTGCCATGGAACTTTTTTACTTAAATGTATTTATTTATTTATCTTTGGTATAGTATTGATGGTCTCAAGAGCTGGATTAGAGTTTGTATAACTCCTATAAAGGTCTATAACAAGCGTGTGTTTGATTCATTGTCTGTCGTTTCCCTGGGTAGTGTAGTTGTTTGCATGCACAACGTTAAGGAAACGGTGTGTACATTGTCGGCATACTATTTTTAAAATGTGATTAATGGTATTTCCCCTGCACCTAGTTCCCTCAGTGTAACCAGTGAATGTGCTTCTTGACTGTAAATAGATGGTAGGACCAGCCCTCAGAGTCTAGACGCCACAGCCTCCCCGCATAGCCTCAGCACATCCAGTAAGACCGCTAAATCTCCCGAGAGATCCACTCCAAGACTGAGACGGGGTCGGCGGCGGTGTGATGAAGACCCCTGGGGTTTCACAGCCCCCTCGCCCCCGCCCCTTGCAGCCTCTTTTCAAAGCCCTCCCACTCCACCACCACCACCTCCCACGCCCACTCAGCCAGCACGCCGACCCAGAGGCAGGCCTCGCAGCAACCCATTGCCAAGGGACGCAGGGCCGGCCAAGGTCAAGGCGCTGACGGTGCCCACCCCACCGGCGGGAGACGCCCCAGCCCACAAGAAGCGCCGGCGCTGCCGCAACAGGAAGTACCAGAGTGGGGAGTACGTCGTGGAGAAAGAAGAGCTAGCGGACCGAGGACCCAACACCCTGACTGGAGACGATGGGAAGACAGACGGTACGCAGAGCCATCGCCCGAGATCATCATTCTCCATGCTCCATGTTTTCCATTTGCACACCTTCCAAATGAAACTTCTAATGACCACAACCTACTCACACATATAGTCTGTCTGGCACTCTGCTAATTGATGCCTACTTTTGGTTGTGGTGGGATTTAATCGTTTTCTAATGAAAGCCCACCCAAAGCCCTGTTGCTTTGGTCCTCACAATCCATCCTGCCAAATGGATTCTGCTCCTATTATACCTTCCTTAAAACCAAATATACCTTTTGATTGCTTAAAGCTGCTGTAGGTAGAATTCGAGTTATCATTTGAGTGTAATTTGTTAGAAATGTCATGTGTCAGCGAGTGAGTTAAATGCTCTGTGAGAATATCAGTTTTCGAGTTGACTCTGTATGAGACAATTTAGAGTTTAGACTCATTTCTGACCAATCAGGGCATCTCTGCCCTGATTGGTTCGGGGAATCCGTCTTGGCTGTCGATCATAGATGTGTGAATACAACACTGACTTCTCAATGCCAGAGGGAAGGAGGGATTGTTTGGTATAAAAATCTTTCTGCTCTCTCTCTTACCTCTCAAATCTTCTCAAATTGGGGCGGCAGTAGCTCAGTCCGTAGAGACTTGGCTTGGGAACCGGAGGGTTGCCGGTTCAAGTCCAGCACGGACCACAGTGTGGAGCGTGAACTGGTGGCTGGAGAGGTGCCAGTTCACCTCCTGGGCGCTGCTGCCGAGTTGCCCTTGAGCAAGGCACCGAACCCCTAACTGCTCCCTGGCGCCGCTACCTGGCAGCCTGTCACTCCACCGTCTCTCCTTGCATGTAGAAAGTTGAGTGATAAAGTAATTTCCCCAACGTGGGATTAATAAAGTAAAACCTTACCTACAGCAGCTTTAACACAGTTTTAGAAAAAAGTGTGTTATTGTTGTAAGTATGATGCTTAAATTGATTATTAAGATTGATTGCTCTGTAACTTATTCTTATGTCCTTTTGGACTAAAAGTCTACAGCACTGAAGGGAAAATGTGCCAATTGCTTGACAGACAATACATCTAATCAGGAGGGAAAACATTGCTTTTGGTCATTTTAAATGGGCCAATAAGAAAATCATTACCCCTTAAACCCCCTGAGGCATATTACTTGTAAATATTCACTTTGTTGCTGATTTGCCATTAAAACGTACAGGACACTTTATTTTAACATCAAGTATCTTTTACTGCTAATGACCGTAATCTCACACTAACTTTTGATTACAGTTGCCGTTAATTGATCACATTTACTCTTCCTTTGCTTGATATCTTAACAGTGGTGGAGGCTCAACCTTACTCCTTTTTTTAACTGTAGGTTTACAGAGCGGTCTCTCTCCAAGTCACGGGGCCGACAGTCCAGCGCTGGCCCTCCAAGGGCCCCTGTTTACCCGCTCGGGGTCAGGCAGCTACCATGAGAGCGAGGTGTCCCCAGAGGGCAGCGACAAGCCGTCCGGAAAGAGGAAGTTTAAAAGCAAACACACCGACAATGAGGAGCAGAAGGTAAGATGTTGTTTCTCATAAAGCAGCCAAATATTTACAGTGCAGTACTTCGTTGAGGTGGGGACGGCTCTGTCACATTGATTAGCTTACACTGCCCCCTTGTGGGTTTATAGGCCAATGCCATGTGATTTATCATAATGGCTGCTGGTTTTTATGTCTCTGATTTCTGGCGCGTGGAGCCAATTGCCCCTGTGTTTGCTCAGCAGAGCACAACGTGCGACTCCAATAAACACAACTTTCTCATAACTGTCAAATCTTAATTCCAGGCTAAGCCGAAGCGCAGCAGCTTGGGGAAGCGGTCCGCTTCATTAGCGCTAGACGAGGAGAACGGCGCGAAGAAACCGACCAGTCCCCTGGCCACTCCGAAGGGCTCGCTGTCACCACCACCACCCAGTAAGAAAGGCTCCGCAGGGTGGGGAAGCGGACCAGAGTCTCCGACTAAGAAGCCCATCCCCCCGGAGGTCCGTCGACTGATAGTCAACAAGAACGCCGGGGAGACCTTGCTTCAGCGGGCTGCCAGATTGGGCTACCAGGTGAAAGCCCTGTTCCACTTGTCTACAGTAGTGATCTGGACATCTCTAGCAGCCTCTGTCAAATTCCTTGCTAAATGTCAATGTGCTCGGAACGCTTCGCCCTTTTCACCCGCCTCTGTGCTTCCTTTTAGGACGTTGTCCTTTACTGTCTGGAGAAAGACATCCGGGAGGTCAATCGCCGTGACAACGCCGGCTATACGGCCCTTCACGAGGCGTCATCCAGGGGCTGGACGAGGATCGTCCAGATCCTGCTGAAACACGGGGCGGACGTCAACTGTAGCGCCCAGGATGGAACGCGGTGAGATGATGCCCCCATTGCCCACACCCAAAACATCAAGAGCACGTTGTTGCTTTTCATCGTGTCTTTTGGTCTTTGTGTCTGTTTGTATCGTGTTATTCGTCAAAGCATATGTGTCTGTAGAGAACGTCATGTCCCATCTATTCTAGAAGGGCTCCATTTTATGTATCCCCGTTGTGTATTGTGGGGCAGGCTAGCCTAGTGGTTAGGGTGCTTCCAGCCGAAAAGTACATTTTCAATTGTCGGTCTGTGTAAAGGCTGTACTAAACACTTGTCCCCTTTAAATACTATTGATTAGTAGTCTAAAGCTGTAGTCTGGGTAAGGGTGCTTACTGGGTTGATAATAGACCCTTTCCACAGAGGTGTCATCGTCGGACAAACACAGGTTTCACTCATAACACTAATTATGGGTCTGCTACTTTTATCTACCAGGGCACGGGTATTAAGTCAACTACCTGTGCCCTGGTACATAAAATGTTTGTCCTACAATGACGCCTCTGTGAAAATGGGCTATGGGGACAGATTTAAAACATTGTTTTGGTTCTATGATAAATGATGATAATTATGGTGGCATGTTTTTCAGGAAGTTAGACAGTTGTTTTTTATATTTGTAATGGTCATCAGCCAACTAGAGGTTTCAAAGTAAATATGTTTATTGTGTTACAGTTTGCTTAAATTATTATAATTATTTTGCAAATACTAAATTAATCTATGATTGGTGCAAATGTAGACCACTCAAATGTGTCTGTTGCTTCTTAGGCCCATTCACGATGCAGTGGCCAGTGATAACCTGCCAATCGTCTGGTTGCTGCTCAACCACGGTGCAGACCCCACACTGGCCACCTACTCTGGACACACAGCAGTCAAACTGGCTCACAGTCCACACATGAAGACCTTCCTTACAGGTAAAATCAGCTTCACAGTGAATATCGCTAATATATTCTGAGAAATGCATGCATGGATAGATTTAGTTCAGTAAAAGTCTAAAAATGGTATTAATTATATTTCAATTGTAAAAATGTTGCTTGTTTGTTTCAGTTTAAAGTCTGCTTTCTTTGTCCCCATTTGCAAATACATTACATTAATAAACACCTGCACAGATCAATAATTGTAACAACTGGCGAATAAACAAAATGTCCTTTCATTGTCTAAATCTACTACATTGTTAATCAGTATAATTCCATTGTCTTCTGTACCACTTTTCAGAGGGGAGAGCGACCCTGGAGTTTTTACCTTGAGTTTAAAATAGGCACACAGCCGTCTCTCTACATGTATAGAATCCACGCAGAGATAAACGCCTGCGCAGCTGTAGTCATATTTCCTAACACAGCATGGCTATTTCCAGTACCTTTTGTTTTGCCTGGCCAGTCAGTGGTAATCAGTGATGATTGCAATGCTGCCTTGCTGGGTCTCTATAAATTCGGATGCATGTTGTGCTTGTAGATGTGTGTGCGTACATCGGGAGTAAATGTACACCTGCAAACGCACAACTCCATGCACACAGCAAGCGCTCGAGTGAATAGGAAAATTACCAGATAGAAATTAAGAACATGTAACCAATTAATGCTTTTGATTGATAATTGCCAATTATCGCCGATTAATTCGACTTTGCTTATTCGTGTCATGAAATTATATAAAATGATGGCAGCTGTAGCAGATGTGCGCGTCAAATGGCAGATCTGGCTCAGTGTTACCTAGAATAATAATGACAATTTTCTCAGTATTACATCTTGTATGACCTCGCCCCATAGTTTTTTGACGCATGTGCTACACTAGTGCTACATGCCTTTTTGCTTTTAACTCCATTCAGACAACGCACCAACTTTTTGGCGGTGTCCAAATTCATCCTCGGGTTTTTGGCTACGGACACGTTTTAACGAGAGTTAGGAGATATAGTCAACACTCTTTTATAGCGCTTGGTTTTAGGTCAAAATACTTAAAAGTCCCGTTCAAAGCAAATTCAGAGATTTGTTTCAAATCACATTACACTCGTTAGAAATTCATTGCTGAAAAAACATGTGAAAATACTGTATAACCATTTAATGTTGACTTGTGGAGTTAGACAGTTTTTCTGTTTTTCACCATTTTTGCGTTCAGGATTTTTTTGGACGGGGCTTAATGGTGGCTCGATGGTGCGCTGGAGCCAACTAGAGCGCTTTATGCTGGGTTTTCACAGGCAGCGTAGCGTGATAGAGTTGCACCATTGGTTGCAGTGAGTAATGACGTGGTTGTTGTTGGGCGGGTAATAGCCCACGCAAACACTTCCTGGTTGCACCTGATTGGACGAACACTTTCAGTTGTGGTCATTTAACAGCTTAATGGTACACGAAAATGTGTTTCCAGAGGCGGCGAGTATCACGTACCCCCCGGATTGCATAAAGCAGAAGAGACAACTTCATGTAAATGAAGAGAATCGGATTCTGGCTCTGGTGGCTCTAACGTGTACGGCTGCACAAGTCCAATAACACTGCTAGAAGGAGCATCCATATTTCAGGTCATAGTGGTATTTGACACTTGAGAGAGGCTTCCCCTGCCCCCCCCCACCGTGGGCCATTGGGCGTGGTTTCAGCACCTTCAGTGGACGTGCCCCCAGCGTTTCAGAGCAGAGAATACTGCTTATTTTTTCACGATTTTGAAACCTAATTTTATATACTTTAGAACTTTTTAATCATTCAGATTTGGCTAGGTGGTTAATAACACATTTTTCTGCGGAGTGACAAACTCAAAACACATATTTATTTTTGCTTTACAGGGACTTTAAATATCTGACGGCTACTATGCGGGGTAGAGGGACACATTATTTAGAAGGGAGCACGGCAGTGTACCAATAATTGTCCTCTACTTTGATTACACTTCTGTCACAAGAACGTATATCTAACTCTGACGCGTTTTCTTTATTTATTCTTTGGATTTTCCCGTTCACTCTTCCATTCCATCAACAATTTAATTTAATTTTGTCAATTCATTCACCTCCTCCTGTGGGGTTAAAGGGGATGTTTTGTGACCGTATATGGTTATTTACAGGGGTAAATTGATGGTAATGAGCTAAGCCAGGCACGAGCGTGAGGATTTAGAACAACGGGTATTTATCAAGGGAAATTGCACACTGGTGAGCGTATGACAAGCCTAAGAACGCTTCATAAATCCCAACTTTTTAGTACGTACAAACAGGATTCAGAACATTTTCTACAAACTGTTGATAAATGAGGGCACTGGTTAGTACTTTCTGAGCTTGTTCAGACCTGGCATCTTGGAGCCCGATACAACAACTACTACCGTATATGATTTACCTGCAGTATAATATGCCGGTTAACAGTCACACTGGGGATTAGCCTGTGTCTTCTGTGACCAGTTGTTATGGGATTTAGTTTCCTCACTCAGCATTCAAATAACTACACTCAGCAGCAATATAACAATGTCTATTTTCAAAGTAAATAGACTCACTGGGCTGTTGGCCATTTTGACTTTGAATCTAGTTATGCAGGGTAACTTCTGAGGTTGGATGGTAATTCAGTTTCCTTTTTAGAGACTATCGAGGAATGGAAAATAGAGGATATGAAAACACAGATAACCAGAGTTTTGTGTTGGTTTACCTTAACTAAATAAGCATGCAGATTATCATGTAAGTGACAAATGTATCTTGGAAAGCAGTCAGGGCTCGGATTGGCTTTCATGCCATGTATTGTGGTGAAATGTATTCCTGACCAATTCCTTATATGGTTTTCCTCATAAATTTGAACACATCTGGGAAGTGGCCACACTTCTGGGACTTGGGGTATGGTGTAATACTTGAAATTTTCCCCTTTGTTTTCCAGAATATTTCACAGATCTGGAAGGACGGAGTGAGCAAGATCCCGGTCTACTGTGGGACTTCCACAGCAGTTCCCTGTTTGGTAAGACACTTTTTTCTTTTTGCAGATTGTGCAGGTTACAATTTCTCCATCCGAGTGCATTTTGTCTTGTGATTTATATTTGGACAGGTAATGTGGTCTATTTTTATCTTCTGCGTTTCCCTGGGCCTGAATAGGACATTTCAGTGACTATCTGAGGGGCACGACACTGACAATGTTTTTTGGAAAGCTACATTAAAGGTCCAGTGTGTAGGATTTTGTGGCATCTAGTGGAACAGACTTTGCAGAAAAGTAATATATTATTCATAAGTATGTTTTCATTAGTGTATAATGACCTGTTTTTGTTTGCTTAGAAAGAGCCGTTTATATCTACATGGGGAGCGGAGTCTGCTATGTAGCACCGCCATGTTTCTACAGTAGCCCAGAACAGACAAATCTAGAGAAATAAAGGCTTCGCCATTGCATAGGGTTGTTGAGACTAAAATAGGTTTGTTCGCCAACGTTTAGTAGCCGGCCCGGGTGGGCGGAGTTACCCCACGTTCGATAAGTTTTACAATAATGTCCCGACATCAAAACGAAAGACATTTATAGCAGCATAGTGGCGCTACTGTGATGGTGTACAGAAATAATCTCAATAGCAGTTTATGTAGTTTGAACGTTTTTTGTTTTTTTTCCAAGTTAAAGATATTGGATATTCATTCATGCTCTGAATTAGCGATGTGACCTAATGACGCGATCACCGGTGTGAGTCCGTGTGTCTAGCGGTGTCTACTTGTCTAGGAGACGGTCTGCAACAGCACTCTCTATAGAGCCATCGTTTGGTCAATATTTCTACACAATAGGCCAATTACAAAGTACCCTGCCCTAAACAATAACCTAACTAAAGTGCAATTAAACCAGATATGTCTCACGTTACAAAATGTTCAGAATGGATATAACATTAAAATGGCTGTTTAGAAGTGTATCCCGCTAGCTCTACAACAGTACATTGTAGTGTATCCCACCATCTAAACTGAATATGACATGTACAGCAGCATAGCACTACTGTGGTGGTGTGTTGACATCATCACATCTCTTGACATCTCATCTCTAGAGCAGTTTATGGCATTTGAAAGTGTTTTTTTTAAGTTAGAAAGATCCTGGATACTCAACAGATATTAATGCTCCGAATTACAGTGATCTGACGCTGGGAACTAAAGACGCAATCACAGCTATGAGTGATTACGTAATTAAACCGATACGTCTCACGTTACAAAATGTACCAAATGGATATAATATATAACATTAAAATGGCTGTTTCGAAGTGTTCCAAGGGCCCAGCACTGACAGGGGCCCCTCAGAGCACACTATTATTGAAGGGGGGGGGCCCAATATTATATTCTTTCATAGGGCCCCAAATCTCTAGCGACGCCCCCGAATGTAATGCACATACAGGTAGGTAGGTTAAAAACACAGGTGACTTTCAATATGTGTACATTGGGGGAAACTACTGCAGACTTAAACTAAAAACTAAACGAGTACACAGGTACTCTTTACTCCTCTATGTATTGCACCCCTAGCACCTCCTGGCACCTCACAGGCCACTACAGATGTTGCTCTTCAGTTCTTACAGTACATAAATACAGTATAGTAATTTATACAATATATGTAGTGTAGTTGTTGTATAGCTGTAGTATATAGTATAAATGTAGTATAGCTGTACTATAGTAAAGATGTAGTATAGTGGTAATATAGTGGTAGTATAGCTGCAGTATAGTAGTAAAGTTGTAGTATAGTGGTAATATAGTGGTAGTATAGCTGCAGTATAGTAGTAAAGTTGTAGTATAGTGGTAATATAGTGGATGTATAGCTGTAGTATAGTAGTAAAGTTGTAGTATAGTGGTAATATAGTGGAAGTATAGCTGTAGTATAGTAGTAAAGCTGTAGTATAGTGGTAATATAGTGGTAGTATAGCTGCAGTATAGTAGTAAAGTTGTAGTATAGTGGTAATATAGTGGT
>JAOPJH010000002.1:8946910-8957596 GCA_027122575.1 Merluccius polylepis | reverse complement strand
GGTTTACAGCCTCACCTGGCCTGAGTCAGACTGATTGGACTCTGGCTGGGTGGGGCTGCACACCTGTGATGCATGAGAGCAATCATGGCACCCAGCCACCAACACACTCGAGGAGGAGCCACTGTCATGGCAGTTGTACCATCAGCTCGGCGAATACCACCTGCCTTAATCTCCCGAATAAACATCTTGCAACGAACATCTACCCGTGTCCTGTGTCGGAGGGCCCCAAGAAAAGGCGTGCGGTGAGGAGCAACCCTTCCACAGTGACGACGTGTGCATGACGTCGAGAGCAGTGCTCTCGTCTCATCCGTCCGGATCATACTTCCAACACAGTCTTTGTGGCTTTGTTTAGATGCAACTTCGACACGTTTCGCTTCCTCCTGGTGATACTCTTCCATGGAGGTCATGGTACTTGGCTTTTCCCCGAGGGTAGAGTTACAGTAATGCACGTTGTTATCCCCGTTACTTCTGTTTTCTCTGGGAGTCTGAGTCACAGTCTGAGCTTTTGGGTACATTTTGTTTTGCTGCAGGGTGAAATGAACTGCTCTCCTGATTATTTATTTATTTAGCACAGTTAAAAATGACATAAAAGTGAAAAAGATAAATAATGTAAAAAAGTGCAGGGAGAGGCAAGAAAACCCAGATGGGCTTACTGTATTTACAGCCTCTACTACCCATAGTTAAAATGTCATAGTTATAAAGGAACATTAGCAGCAGTCTAGCAGTCGTCTTTATGTGGAAGCAACAAGGGTTATATATTCAGAGACGGCTTCTGCATCGTGGAAAGAGTGAGTATCTAATGAAAAATGTGTACTGTAGTGCACCTGAGGTTAGCTTGACCTAATTTGTGGTATGTGTGTGTGTGTGTGTGTGTGTGTGTGGGTGATCACATTCAGATGGTTGTGAGAGATTGACTACCACTATTATTTTCAAAAGACATGTCAACATGTCTGGTTGACAATGGATATGTCTGTATCTAAGAGACTCACTGATACGTGCAAGTGGCCTGCCTTGCTCATGGCCAGATATTTCCTCGTTTCCACTCCCTGAATCCCAACGACGCCGCAGCCTCGGCAGCTCTCTCTCAGGACGGCTGAAAGGAGAACAGAGATACTGACACACATAACACATATTACAAAACAAGATGTGTTTTCAGAGGACCAAAATAAACTGTACAATCGTGTTGCCGTTTGCAATCCGTTTTAAAACATAGTTGCAGCTATTGTTGTTAGGGTTAGTGACAATACAGTGCTGTGAATGAATACATTTAATTTGAAAACCTATTCCATCCATCCATCCATCTTCTGCCGCTTATCCGGGGCCAGGTCGCGGGGGCCTATTCCTTTTTACTAATTAAGATGTTGAATTAAAAGGGGTGTAAGATTTAAACAATGTTTACACACACACACACTGAGACAACCTGAGACAAGCTGATCAAACGGATAGTGCTAGACCTACCTTTGAATAACACTCAGAAATGCTTTTCTATTTTACAAGATGGCTTGAGCTCCCTTGATCCGGGTGGTGTTGTGGAAGCGGCTGTAAGAATAAGGTGAGAAGCACAGATCACAGAAGGGACTGGACCTCATAACATACTGTGGGCACTTAACCCAATGAGCACAGGTGACCAGTGTGACCACGACTTGTATGCTGGGCTACGGCCCCCAGCCCACCTGGTGTTGTGTAGCCGCTTACCTTTTTGTGTAACAGATAAACTAATCTCGTCAAACCACATGAAAAAGAAATGTGTACACTTATAGCGAGATAATCTGTGTAAAGTGTCCGAGCACAACATTTGAGGGAGGATATTGGGTTACCGGTTATATGCCTCCCTTCCGTTTACAATACACATTGTGACTTACATGTGAGAAACTCCCGTCTGTGTTGTTCTGCAGAGATGTTGGGATATTAAGGGGGGGGGGGTGCCTGGCAGAAATCAACAAGCATCACGATGGAAAAGCACGTTTATTGGTTGAGAGCAAGTGCCTGCTGTGATAACCATTTATATAGTTCAGAATTGAATTAGGATCATATATGCGTCAGTATACCATTTTTTTGAAAAGTACCACACAAAGGAGACATAGGCCTACAACAAACATTTAATCGATGGAGGAAAAGATCAACAAGATTCACACTACAGTGGAGAAACAATACAGATGAGATAGAAAAACGAGTATTTTGAGACAAACACATTTACATGATTGAATATAGGCCTATGTACATAATTGAAATTTTAATCAAAACAAAGCTTTAAAGAAAGCATATCCCAGTGAAATATGATCTGCCCTTGATAATTTTTTTTTTTTTAAAGTTAATGTCTGCATATGTTTTATACAAAATAGATTTTCAAAACAATATTTGGGTAGTGCAAACTTTTAGATTCAAGCTGGTTGATTACTTTCACAAACAGTTGAGTGAAAAGACTAAAACCTATTTTTCTATTCACAGTATTTCACAACTTGACCAAAGCCATCCGAGATAGAATACAAAATGTGTTAAAAAAAAACAAAAAAACAAATACCTGTACAATTCTCTCCAAAGACTTACGCGGATATATGTTGAATTTGTCTGTATAACTTGCTTTGGTCATCTTGTCGTCTGAACATAATAGGATTTATTTGTGCGGTGAAAAGTAATCGTCTATTGACACATGAGTATATTTCCTGAAAAGATCTGGCCTGCAGAGCGAGAAAGAGAAGAGTAATGCTGGTCTCCTCTTGTGTGAATAGCTTATATTTGAAAAAACAACAACAAACAACAATAACAAAAGGAAGGAATTGGACATGTCTCGTGTAGAAATGTACTCTGCATGTGTAATTTCTATTGCATATTTAGTTGTCCTTCTCAAAAATGTAGTACACACCGCGAGAGGTCGGATACATTCTTGAGCCAGGAGAGGCAAGTATGCGGTTTTTATTTTTCTTTCTTTTATATGGATTTAAAAAACAGCAGCAGATTTGTAGAGACACTGGATGTGAAAGTAACCGATAAGTAACCCTTATGCAGATTGTGAATAATGTCTCTTTATTTTCTCCCTGCCCACCCCCCCCAGAACTATTCTCTCTAAAACAACTCTAAAGTAGGAAAACAACATGAATCTGAGTGAAAACAGATGGGGGGGGGGGGGCAGTTGAGGTGAAGTACATAGCATGGCAGCGCCTCCACACCTCCAGACCGTAGCCGACATGTCGCCTCACGGTCGGCGTGTGTGTGTTGTATTCGCGTTCTTCCCCCCGGCTCCGACGGAAACACAGCACAACACCGGAGATTGTGACTCAAGGTCGGTTTGTTTTTTGGTTGACAGTCTGCCAGTGGACATCGATAACAGCACGTTTAATATTCGACACTTCTGCAAATTGTATCCAATGACAACCTGAGCATGGGAGCTTTACAAAAACCACTCGATTACATTTTACATTTAAATGTATTTTTTTGGCATTGTAATTTAACTGGTGTCGTTAGTTAATGCATGTAAAGTTTGTAAACTAATGCAAAAACTACGATGACATGTATCGCATGTGTCACGGTTTACTCTATACTCTTGTGACAAAATGCAAACTTTGAAATTGGCCAAATATTTCGTAAAATAGAAAGCACCTCCATTCTCACGCCGCTGTCAATCCTCCCCTTGAACAATCACAATCGTTTTGATACCTGCTTGTGCGTTAAAACACAAAACCATACTGACAGGGATATAAGTTTAACTCACGACAAGTAGAAAACTCAATAAGTGCTAACACAATAAAAATAGAAATGGGTTTGAGTCCCATTTTGTTGAATACAGAGAGAAAAAGGTTATTACACGCATCCTAACACATGTTTGAGTGCCTCGCATTAAAAAATAGAGCTCAGCGATTAGTTTGTAATTATTTCATGTTTACTCCATTTGAGTGGTCTAAAGTAAAAATGTAAATACATTTTTTGTGTGCGTCTCTAATTCTTGCATTAGACAATATTAGATGTCTAAACGTGTTTGGACACCACAAACCAGAGGGGGCGTTTGGCACTAAAACCATTCCAGGGCGATTGAGGTCCGATCCCGCTTGACACTCAACAACAAACTACAGTATCATCTTTAGGTAAAGGGTTCAAGGGGCCAAGACTAAGTGCTTTTAAATGTTGGGGTTGAAACTACTGAACACACGCACATGCACACGCACACACACACACACACGCACACACACACACACAAGGCACGTGCAAACTACAAGAGCAATGACGTAGAGGAAAAGGTGCCCGAGAGGGTGCAATGAAGACTAAATGGGCATAATAACAAAAAGGTTTTGAGGTTTTCCATAGATATGCGAGGTTTGACCGGAGAAGTCCGCCAACGCCGGCCCCCGAGCGACGCTCTGTATCGGCATGTTGTCATCAAAATGAGAATAAATTGAGAATAATCGATCGAAACTGTAAAAGGAAGAAAGTACTTTGCAGCGTTTGCATTGTGAAACGTGCCCATACAGAGGATCGCGGGCCGCGATTGGCCGAACTGTGACTGCATTTTCTTGTTTACTATGTTGTATACAGAACCAAGTATATATTCTATTTTTTATCCTATAAAGGCTATTTACATTTACAGTTTGAGAAAAATATAGACACTCTGAAAAGCAATTTCCCTGTTGAAGTATGACTAAATAAACTCCCAAAACTAAACATACATTATGCCCTTTCTCCTATGATTGGCTAACGCAAAATCCCGTGACATTCCCGTCAATACACTCTTGGGACAAAAGGGGGAGGGACGATCGGGGGGGAGGAGGAAAAGTTCCACTTCCACTCTCAAAAATATTAGTTTGAGGTAATAAGTGCCACTATAGCACTTCCTTTAAAGTGAGGAAGGAAGGATATAAGAGAGGGAAGGAAAACTATCGAGATTCTTCTCAAAGGATTGTGGTACCGTCTGTTTACCGGGGGGACGGTTCACTTACTGCCGATTCTAATGGGACAACTCGGCCAATTGAGGGGGGAAGCAAACGTGCAATAATAGGAAAACTACAATCGCACACCTTATCACAGGGAAACTCCAAGGGCTATGAATCTGATTTTAATTGATTATTATTATTTTTTTAAAGGCACATGTTTCTTCCTTTCCTTTTCCCTTTTACTAATAACATGTTTTAAATCTGGACACGGTTATGTCGGTGGGGGGGGGAGCATCTTCATCTCAGTTGAAACGAGGGGTGTCTGGACAAACGAGTACTGACCACTACTGACAACACCCCGACGGCTACAGAGGAGAACGTCGTCCTAAAAGCCAGTTGAGGAGCCAAATATGTTGATACTGCAACCCCCCCCCCCGCCCAGGAACGACAGAAACTGTGATACTTTTTGGGGAAAAAAATATTTTTTAGAACCTAGATATATATACTGTTTGTTAACCACTGCAGATGTGTGTGTGTGTGTGTGTGTGTGTGTGTGTGTGTATGTGAGTGTGTGTGTGCATGTGTGTGCGCGCACTCACGCATGTGCGCGAGCGAACGACGGAGGGAAACCTGAGACAGCACGGATGGTTAGTCTATTTCACTCAGTGATGATCGAACAAAACAAATCCTACTCGTTATACACTATACACCTTCTACTGCGCCGCCACAACAACGTCTCCATGCTTAGTCTCTTTCTCGCGCCTTTGAAACAAAAAAAAGGTCCACTTATCCTCTTTTTTAAATTTACTTTCACCAGAGACCCCACTTAAAGCCCCACTCCCAAGTTGCATACCCGTTGCCTCCAAACCCCCCCCCCCCCCCCTCTCTCTCTCTCACTCACTCCATTCGCCAGTTCTTTAGCCGCGTTCCTGTCCTTCCACTCGTCCTCTTACTGGTGATGAGTTGGTGAGGTGAATTTTAAGGCCTTGTTTGTTGTTGTTGCTGCTACTGCTGCTGTTGTTGTTGTTGTTGTTGTTGTTGTTGTGGTGGTCGTCATCTGTAAGGAGGGGCACAGTCATCTCTGGTGGAAGAGGAGGGGCTTCACGCTGCCGGCCTTGAATTTGGGCAGCTGATTGCTGATGATCTCCGCCAGCATCTCGGGGAACTCCACGCTCAGCGACTTGTTGACAAACGTGTAGAAGCAGAAGTTGAGCAGCCCGCCGACCATCTGCAACACACACACACACACACACACACACGCGGCAGAGCCTTTCATTAGCTAGGTTACGTGCAACCGTGGCAGCGGCTTAAGCGTCCCAATTTAAAACACATTCTGGTTGGAGTCACTGCTCGGGAATACAGCTGAAGGGCTTTCAGTTTGTTTGGAAATCTCAGCGAAAAAGAAACGATCCACACTTCGGAGACGATAAAGAAAGAAGCATGTTCACCGGGGTAAACAAAAGCGCTAATCCCTCCTGGTTTGGTTGCACACGCAATTTTTTCCCGGGAGATCGTACCCGGTGGCAGACAGAGCTGCATAGTGAAAGCGAGGCTTATAGGGAAGCTAAGGGCACCCATCTAAACGGCGATGGTGTCATTATTCTGTAGCTGTTAAACATGTTGTGCACTCAACATTTACTTCATATCGATACGTTAAAGCTAAAAAGTTGTCTACAGGACCTTTAACGCATACCAGGATACAACACTAGCTTCACTTTCGGTTCTCCGTTGGCCCTTCCCTGCACCTCCAGCTGAGCTGCCCAGCTCCACCTGGGCAACGGATCCTTCCTCACTCTGCGTCACCATGACGATACTAGCTGCAGGATACATACCCTAAAAATACACCAAGCAGCGACTTTTTAAAAAGTTTAATTTTAATGACTTTTGTTTTTGGTCTCTTTCGTCATTCATTTACTTATTTCTGCGTGTAAACGTGTAATCTTGCTCCGTTAACGTTGCAGAGCGATTAGCAAACCGTTGCACGCTACCACCACACACGCGCGCACACACGCACACACAGTCTGCTAACCTTGTGTTCGGATGCCTTCAGCTTCTCTGCACTGTTGTTTTAGAAACTAGGTCGTGCAGCACTTGGGGGATCTATTTTTGATTTTGTGCTTTGATTGTTTCACATTCGGCAGACACTTTTGTCCAAAGCGACTTACAATAAATACATTTGTCAACAGGAAGCAACAATGAAACAACAATATGTCAGTATAGCAAGGATGTCAACAGAACAAGTTTCCAAGTGCATCATAATACAACAAGTTTTCTGTTGCATGCATGCAATATATATATATATATATATATGTTTGTTTTTTTAAGTGACTTTAATGCCGACTATTTTTGGAGGTCACCGCAATACATGAAACAATCCACAAAACGGCCGCATGTCCCCCCTGTTGGAGAGATAAGACCCTACGGGACGCCGTTCTCTCCGTACCTCATGCATGGAGTCCAAGAGCTTGGTGAGCTGGTAGAACCGCTGCCAGTTCTGGCTGGAGTTCTCCTCCCGCTTGACGATGGCCTTGCCCAGCTCCTTGATGTACGACATGCGGATCTCGTCGAACACCACCTGGCTCTTCAGGCCGTCCTTTGGCACTGCAGGGGAGAAAGAGGAGGAGGAGGGGAGGTGGAGATGAAGATCGCCTGCTTTGTATTTACTATTCACGTGGAGCCATTGCATGACACAGTAAAAAAACAAAAACACAAAAAAACAAATAAACCAATGACACAGAATTGGATCAATTTGTTGGGCTGTTGCAACAGATGAGGAATCACGGGGTTTTTGTGGCATTGGGGCAACTGAAGATAGACAATGCACCCTTAAGTGTGTCAAGTATGCCGCTGCCAGGGCCGGCTTTATATATAGTTTGTGGTTCTCACCACACTATCCTATTTGATGTGGTAGTGTAAAGCTTTGCATGACTGGGGTGTGGTTGGATATAAAACGGGGGCCTTGTTTAATCTTTGTTTTGTTCTCGAACATGTGATACAATATTGATCAATGCAAACAACAGTCCCCCCCCTTATTGGATCCCAGTGGATATAAAAACAGCAGTGATGACGAGGAAACGGGACACGGATGATGACACTGAGAGGCTTGTGAAGAAGGCAAAAAGCAGCGAACCTGTGCTGAGCAACAGCAGGACCTTCATGCACAGGTACTCGTCGTGGGACACCTGCAGCCGGACGAACTCGCTGGAGATCTTCAGCATCTGCTCACACTGGTCGGCCATGTAGGGCAGCTTCATCCGGTCTCTGGCGGAGAGGACACAGCGCAGCAGAGTCGGATTAACGTCGGCTGTTAAATGCTACTTTTTATTTTTATTATTTTTATAACGCAGTGTGTAAGGAGAGACCATTCCTTAGGGTGAGACACAGCTGTTTCATTGTTTTTATTTAGCCAATACTGGTCGTCTAGGCAACAAAAATAAATGCAGTTCATTCATCTTCGACTCATATCTCTTGGCTTATAACAATGCAGTGGGAGCAATGGGGTTTGTGAGCCTGAGGATATACAGTTGTGGAGATGTTTGTCATCAGGCCAAGTCCATAAAAGAGCGACAACGCCAGACTTGCATTGTTTCCATGGCGAACAAACGGTAGTTTGCTACATGGTGAAAGGAAACAAGAGGACACACACCGCTAAGTGGCTCAAAATACTGCATGAGGAAGCAATGGGTTCCACATATAATGAGGCATCGGTGCAATGGAGGCCAAAGGTGTTTGAAATTGCATAGCTACATATTGTTTTTAGTACTTTTATCATTTTAATCTCTTCCAAGAAAGTGTCCAGCAGCCCAACATGCTAATTCTGTTGAAATATGCCTTTAGAAACCTTCCTTTTCTATTTTAGCCAATCCATATAATTAAAGCCACATGGTCTTGGTCACGAATTGGACTCATATTTTTGCAGTCTTGATCTTGGTCTAATCCCCCCCCCCCCCCATCCGTCTTGGGACTCGGGACTCGACCCGAGGTGCTCAGGGACGGCGTACGTACTCGTTGATGACGAGGTCGGGTGCGAAGCACAGCATGTTGCCACTGCACTGCTGGTAGGACCTCCATCCCAGGCCGAAGGACATGAGGAAGAGCCACGAGCACTGCAGCAAAGTCATCTGGTCGTCCAGGTGCAGGTTCCTAAAGCCTGCGGGGAGAGAGAGCAGGGATGAAAGCCCCGCTGCCATAACGGTGCTGAAACGAATGTTAAAAAGAAAGAAACGTCTGTTTTACAAAATGTGAACTTCGATTCATCGTTCATGAAGTCATTGGTCACTAGATTCGCTTGCTTACATCTCACAAGCAGCCAAGAAAAGTATTCATTGTATAATGATCCATGAACCAAACATTTGAACTTCTGAAGCATCAAATAGCTAATGTTTGATATTTGTAGTTGATAAATGACTTAAACCGATTAATGGATAAAAAAAAAAAGTTTGATCCGATTAACTTTCTATTGATCGACTGAATCGATGCAGCCCTGTTCTGGTTCTAATGATGGGACCAGGCAGGTTGGTTACCACATGAGCCAGCGTCATGACTCCAGCAGACAAGAGTCCTGAGATGAGTTAACAACAACAACCACCACCACCACCACCACCAGGGCACCCTACCTGGTAGGGCCTTGGCCCACTTGACGGCGGACACCACCTGCCGACCGCCCAGGCGGTTGAGGGTGGTCATGAGGCGGGTGGACGTGTCGGGCAGCGTGCTGTCGTAGCCGGCGTAGATGGTGTCCGGCTCGATGGCCTTGAGCAGGGACAGCATGGTGGGGATGAGCTGGGGCATGGACTTGGGCACCAGGGAGCGGGCCTCAGCCGGCCTCGGTGGCGCGGCCAGCTCGGCCGGGTTGGCCTGCTGGAGACCCTTGATGCGATTCAGCTTCTTGGTTTTCCGTGCTGCGATGGCCGGGGGGGTGGGGTTGTGGGGATAGAAGGAAGGTCAGTGAACGCTAAATCTTCTTTTTCTTACCGTGGCAATATGTCTTATATGGTCTTCAACATAGTAATCTATGGCATTTTGTTACCGTTACTAAAATAAGACGGTAATTTAGAGAAAACAGGCATCTGCCAGAGCGTTCCTCATGCTAGAGGTGGGCATAATTAGCCTAGCTTACAGTATATTTACGTTGATTTAGCATTTTACAGTACTACTCTCTTGAGTCCTCTCAATATGGCGGAGTGTCGCCAACAACAAATCCCTCGATGCATTCTGATGTACAAGCCCTATTGTTTTTCTGTTTATTGTGTAGATTATAAGATATTTATGTCTGTTCGTTGTGTTTCTGCCCTTTCTACTTTAAATTCTGTAGTGTATATTACACTGTTCTGCTGCTGTGATAAGTAAATGAATAAAGTAAATCTAATCGAATCTAATCTCACCCTGGGGAGTACAGCATGAGAGGTGAATGCATACCTTCAAGGTTCATGCCTGCCATGAGACACTTGCGGAAGCGGCACGCCGGGCAGTTCTTTCGTCTGATCTTGTCGATGATGCAGTCGTTTCTTCCGGCACACAGATAGTTGTGTTGCCCTGCGGGGGGGCGGGGACACATGAGGATTAGTTTGAAGATGAGTTTGTTCCAAAATGTCTGTTTTTGGACACCCCTCGTGGCATAGACAACTTTCCGAAAGGACAAAAGACCCCCTTGTCCTCCTTCAGAACGCAGAGCCTAATATGTTATTAACAGGGGTGATAGTAGAAAAAAATCCTGAGCCTGAATTTTTTTTTTTCTGGGAGGTAAGCTAAGCCAAGATATATGCCCTGATCAACATAATTGTCAAGCGGGATCCAGGGGTATGCTCTCCTGGAAGACAATTTG
>JAOPJH010000002.1:8778204-8792619 GCA_027122575.1 Merluccius polylepis | reverse complement strand
TGTGTGTGTGTGTGTGTGTGTGTGTGTGTGTGTGTGTGTGTGTGTGTGTGTGTGTGTGTGTGTGTGTGTGTAGACCTCCTGGGCGTCCCTGCGTGCGGACTACCCAGGTCTGAGGGAAGCTCAGCTGCACCACCTGCTGGTCCACTACAGCCCAGCCTTCCTCGGCCCCCAGGCTTGGACCCCAGCCTCCCCCGGACCCCAGGCCTGGACCCCAGCCCCGGGGGACCTAGTAGCAGCCCTCCAAACCGGTGAGAACTCCCTACATGTGGGGGTGGATCTGGAAAACGTTTTCCCATTGCAATGTCGATTTAAAATATATGTAGTCTCACAAATCACACATCTAAAGTCTGATGGCAGACAAGCTCAAATCTGGGTGAACTTTCTTCCGCTTCATATTTGTTTCGACCTATCATGTTGCTGGAGGCAGGGATCTATAAGTGCGTAATTGGCAAACATAAACTCGGCCAGCAGTAGTCAACATGTAAAAACTGTCTGTAAATGTTTCAAATCAACACTGTGTAGACTGGCCACAGTAGAAATACACTTAATTAGATCCCCTTCTGAAAGCTTCATCCTCTGAGATCATTTCTCGTTTTTAAATAAGACGGATCTCGTTGAGAATGACAAGAAAAGGGTATACGTGTACGGTATTTCTTCAAATGAATGTTCATTGTTATTTTTCCCATGGATTGTGATACATCTCAATCGAGTAGTGACATCACACATTGTTAATCTTCATGCTCTTTACGATGTTTTGCGCATGAAACTCTATCTTGCACCTTTTTTATTTACGTTAACTTCATTATGAGTCTTCATTATTAGATTTGTGTCTTACACATGCGGGCGACTGCTGTTATATCTCCATTGAATGATCTGATTTGTGATTTGTCATATTACACTATGTGTCTCCTCCTGTATGTTTTCCTATACCTTCTTCTTCCTCAGCTGATATCCTGGAGAACTTCGACAGCCAGCACCCTCTGGTTCTTCCAGGCGAGGGTTATCACCTGGGGGTGGGCAGAACCGGGACGGACGCGGCCCTCAGGAAACAGCTGGACCGGCTGCAGGGCTTCATCTCCCGCCTCTCGGACACGCCGGCCCATAGGAAAACCACAAGCGTCAAATCACAGGTAGAACAAGACAAAACGTTCATTGATGTGGTTGGATGAAGTATTGGGCTATGGAGACGATAATATCGAAGATTATTCCACGGCTTTGTATGGACGCTGTTTCCAACCGTAGAATCTAACGGACTATTTTAAATAATTTTTTAAAATCAATAAATCACTATTTGTTGTTATATTTTGTGTCAAATTATTGAGTTCTTTAGTAAGTAATCGTGTAATAAGTGAGATAATGTACAGCCCTGGTGTACATAGGTGTCCCTATTTACTGGAGTAATAAGGTAATGTCTGCATTCCATATGAATCTCATGTTAACTGACATTAGGCATTAGTCAGACTCAGGCAACTGTGAGCATAGAAAGAATCGAATACGACTTTACTGTCCAGCCTGTGTGGACATTATACCAGTACATTACATACAGACACATGTCACATAAAAACAAATATACGTTTTTGTTTGATTGCAGCAGTTCACCGGGTCTTTTTAAATAGACCTTTAACCAATACACCCCTTCCTTGTTTTTTTTGGAACACAGATGCCGTCCAAAAGACAGGGAAATGATCCCCCAAACAGTAGATTCATTGTCATGAGCTCTCTCTTAGCAGTAAGGAAAATCGTCTTAACAATAAAACACACACCTGAAATGACCTTTAACCAATACACCCCTTCCTTGTTTTGTTTTGGAACACAGATGCTGTCCAAAAGACATGGAAATGATCCCCCAAACAATAGATTAATTGTCATGAGCTCTCTCTCACATTGAAGGAATTTACACGACAGGTAGCACCATAAGCATGCTTCACAGAGAATACGGAAACAATTTATTCAGAGTAATTCAATCAAGTGTCAATCGTCTTAACAATACAACACTGTACAGACACACCTGACAGGACCTTAAACAAATACACCCCTTCCTTGTTTCGTCAAAAGGTGCTTTCCCTGGGAGCTGTGGGCCTTGACGTGGCGGAAGGGCAAGTTCTACTGCTCTCCAAACGTATTTGTTAATTAACAAATAAAACATAGTTTTCATATGAAATATATTCACGGGGTGGTTCTTAGCCTCCGCGTTGTGCGTTATTTTTCGATACATGCACACCTCGACGTGGATCATCCCGCTTATACCATGGCCACTTATGAATGAATAAAAATGTAAGGGTGTTGATTCATTGAAAAAGCATTCACCCAGGCCATGGTATAATGTTTTTTTATACCATGGCGCTGGTGAATACTCGATTCTGATTGGCTGGGGAGGTGTGCATTATTTTTCAATAACATGCACGGCCATGATGCAAGCAGCCTCATCACCGGTCTAAAAATGAATGTGCTAAACCAGTGGTTCCCAAACCTTCACTCAAGTATCCGCTGAGATGGTCTAGCAACGTATGTATGTGTGTGCGTGTGTGTGTGTGTCTTTGTGTTTGTGTGTGCCTGCGAGAGAGAGCGAGCGAGACAGAGAGACAGAGCGAAACGACAATGAGAGCGCATGAGACGAAGCGAGAGAATTGCTTGGCAGCACCCCACCCCAGGCATCACTCAAGATGCCTTCCCGTGCGCCTGCATGCACTCAATCGCCAAAATAATTGTAATTTAAAAATGAATCTGATCACCAGTGGTGATCAGATTGTCTAGTTAGTATCGATCACTTTTCGATGTTTCTCATTTTTAACATAATTAATGGACTTTGTCGGCGAGATTATGTTCAGGCAACATTGGCGAAATGCGTTTCAGCAAAATGTAATGACCCTGCGCGATTCACACACTGTCGGTTATATTGTAGCCTAATTGATATTCTATGAGCATTATCCCTTACATATTAAACATTGTGATAATATTATTCTGTTAATTCTGGTACACTAGGGTGCATGCATTTACTTTTGGTACTGAGACTGCAGTCGGCTATTCAACAGGACTGTTTGGGAAGGTAAATCACAGATTTATTTTGCGTACCCCCTAGATAATCCACTCCGAGGTGCGCATGCATCCCTTACATAAAACTCCACAAAACTCCACAAACTACACAAATTCATTATGTCTTTATAACTGTAGCAGTGTGTTCCTCTGCCACGCACCACAGAAGTGGCTTTTCTGGGCTCCTCCGACAGGTAGATGTTTGTACAGAAATCCATTTACTGGAAAAGGTAAAGATAATAGCAGCCGAGCAGATGGTACGTGCTGCCATGACAGCGGCACTCCCCTGAGTGTGTGTGTTGATAGCTTGTTTATCCTGGGTGCCATGGTTGCTCATGCCCCAGGTGCAACCCCACCCGGCCCCAGAGTCTAACCAGTCTGACTCGGGCCAGGCGAGGTTGTAAATCAGCCATCAACATCACAATGTGACAGCTCACCCGCCAACATACGGGTCATTCAACATAACCTATTGAATTAATCCGATTAAAGTGAAAACCGCTATGCATCATGGGATATAGTGTGGGAATAACATGTACTAGTTGTACACTTATTTTAACGTGCATTATGGGTATTAAGGAGTGCACTATAGGGCAGGTCATTATGGGGAGACAATGTTGTGTTTGAAACTGCCACAACGTTTCTCATGCGAGACGTGGCAAAACAATTTTTCATTAGCCTAGGTAATGGTGTATTTACGTTGATTTAGGACTTCACAGTACTACAACTCTCTTGAGTCCTCTCAATATGGCGGAGTATCGCCATATTGAGAGGAGACTCAAATTACGGACATCACTACAAATCATGTTCTACAATGCATGCAGTTTATCACACCCACACATAAACTCTTTGATGGGAAGTGTGAGGGATAAAGCCTTATTTGACTTCCTTGTTGTCGCTGTCTGGACCACAACTCACAAGGAGCAGGTAGGTCAGAGTCTTCCTGGACTAGGTAGGGGGAAAAAACACAGATTAATAGGTAGGGTCTTCCCTGTCACTATTGTCCCAGTAATAATAACCAACGTGTCGAAGGAGACACATTGGTTACTCAAGTTACTCCAGAAAGGAAAATGATATCGGCCGCAACAACACGTACACCACCTTGTGGTTTCCACCCATAATAAAGAATAACCTAGACATAGCTTCAGCGTCACGGTTTTTCCTCTAAAACACAAAGGCTGTGTTTTTTGTTTTGGTTTCTTCCAATCTCAATATGGCAGACTTTTCCTTGCAACGTCGATTAAAGATCACCTGACACCTTTGTACGCCTGTGAGAATGTGTCTTATGTTTCTATGGGCTTTCTCTGTTATGCACTGAAGACCTCAAAGGACCCCCTGCAGATAATAGCTCCATTAGCATTTTTCCAAAAGGAAATTGTGATGTTTTCGTTGAAGTGCCACACCCAATCCAAAATGACTAATTATACTCAATTGATTATATTAGTCTTCATAAATGGAGTGGAATGCACACAAATCTTACACAAATATTATTTGATCCGAAGTCCTTGATCCATTTCTCTCATTCTCGCATTGTCTCAGAAGGAAATTGTGATGATTTGTTGTGGTGTGACAGTCTTCAAAAAAGTGTCTTGATCAATGATTGATTTAATGTATTTTCCCTTGCAAAGCACATTGGAATCTCTATTTCTGTGCTGTTTGAGGCCAACACAAACTAACTACGCATGCTGTTAATGAATCATAATGATTCATATGAAGAATTTCTGTTTCGCACTACGGTAGTTTAGAGACAAAAACACACATTTTAAATGGCCAGTGGTCAGCAGAATTACAGTGTGTATGTGGAGTGTGTGTGGTTGATAGCTGGTTTACAGCCTCACCTGGCCAGAGTCAGACTGGTTAGATCTGGGGCTGGGTGAGGCCGCACACCTGTGGTGCATGAGCAACCATGGCACCCAGGATAAACCAGCTATCAACACACACACTGAAGGGAAAGCCACCGTCATGGCAGCACGTAACATCTGCTCGGCAAATGTATCTCCAATAAATGCAGTCAACAACATCTCCCTGTGTCCTGTGTCGGAGGGCCCCAGCAAAAGCCACTAAGGTGGGACTTACAACTCTCTTGAGTCCTCTCAATATGGCGGAGTATCGCCGTATTGAGAGGACACTCAAATTACGGACATCACTACAAATCATTTTCTACAATCAGTCCTAAAAGGGTTTGCTTCAGTAGGCTATTGTATGCAGTTTATCCCACGCACACATACACTCTTTGATGGGAAGTGTGAGGGATAAAGCCTTTTATGACTAACTTGTCATCTTCCTGGACAGGGAAGACCCTAGGTAGGGTCTTCCCTGTCACTTGTCCCAGTAATAATAACCAACGTGTCGAAGGAGACACATTGGTTACTCAAGTTACTCCAGAAAGGAAAATGATATCGGCCGCAACAACACGTACACCACCTTGTGGTTTCCACCCATAATAAAGAATAACCTAGACATAGCTTCAGCGTCACGGTTTTTCCTCTAAAACACAAAGGCTGTGTTTTTTGTTTTGGTTTCTTCCAATCTCAATATGGCAGACTTTTCCTTGCAACGTCGATTAAAGATCACCTGACACCTTTGTACGCCTGTGAGAATGTGTCTTATGTTTCTATGGGCTTTCTCTGTTATGCACTGAAGACCTCAAAAGACCCCCTGCAGATAATAGCTCAGCCTCACCTGGCCAGAGTCAGACTGGTTAGATCTGGGGCTGCACACCCCAGGATAAACCAGCTATCACCACACACACTGAAGGGAAAGCCCCGTCATTGCAGCACGTAACATCTGCTCGGCAAATGTATCTCCAATAAATGCAGTCTACAACATCTACCTGTGTCCTGTGTCGGAGGGCCCCAGCAAAAGCCACTAAGGTGGCGTGTGGCAGGGGTGAACTGCCACACAGTGTCATTTTACCATCGGATCTGATGCTATATACACTTAAGCTTTAACATGGGTTGTTGGAGTTAATATGTGAGCAATCAGAAAGTCATCATACTAAAATGATCTAAACATAATGATACGGAGAGGGCCAGCAGGAAGAATTTAATGTAAAACTGGATCATAACTGCAAGAAAAAACTTGCCACATATATAATGTCACGTAAGTACTACAAATAAAAAAAGGAATGGGTCTACCTTCGTGTTAGTCAACAGATTCACCACCATTAGGCCTACTAAGAGTGGTTTCTTATGTGCAATTAAAAGTTCATGCCAAAACATTTTTGTTTATTGAGGTATCACATACAAAAAATATTGATGTTTTTTGTCATTATTACTTCTCAAACGAGGGCTTTTCTGGCGATGACTAGCCTACTTGTAGATGGAGACTTCTATGAGGTTGTGATCTGGGTCTCGGAAGTACAGAGAGCTGATGCTCCCAACCGCTCCGCTCCTCTCCACGGGACCCTCCTCAATCTCGACCCCACAAGCCTTGAATGGATAAAGGATGGTAAGTATTGCAAGTTCGGGTGAAATGAGGTCTAAATGTTACCGTTGAATAACCGATGATGAAAAGATGTTAACAAAACGTAATTTCACCGGTAGTCAGACGTTCAATCACCATCTTTTCAACCATGACATGTTCACTGGGATTATTCAATATGCAAAGGGGCAGCACCTGCAGGTGTGCAGCAACTGTAAGCAGAGGAGTCTTTGTGATCAGACAGAGATCTGCAGAGCCTGAAGTTGGACACTTGGCTTTGGGCTCAAATTCCTGGCCAACTTGGTGAAGGTTAATTTTCTGTTGTCCAAAACCCAGAGCCTTACGGTCCCCCTGTTGAAGCAAGTGACGTTGCAGTGTGATAGGATTCGAAAACGTGTCTTTTGGTGGAGGACGGCACATATGGCAAGTTTTTTTAACATTTAATCAACCCACTACTATCTGTAATTACATTTTAATATATCAATAATTGCATTCCTCGTAGTCAAAATTGTATTCTCACTAATGGTAATTAAAGATATCCACAATAACATTCTTACTAGTAGTATTTCAAGATATCTAAAAATTTGATTGTACTAGTCAAAACTACATAACTAGGTATCTAAAAATCCTTACAAAGTATAAGTGGCCATTTCAACATTTAATAGCTAGACTGGATATGGTTTGCAGATATCCAAAATTCAATTCTTCTTAGTCAAAATTAACATTTCAGATATCCACGACATCATTCTTCCTAGGACAAATGACTCTTGGACAAATGTCACTTTTGCCATTCATGTGTATTGGGCTTTCGATTTCAGATATCCACAATTGCATTTTTGATATCCAGAATGATCATTCTGCATTATGCATATCTGCATTACAAGTCTTACTAGGAAAAACTCCCATTTCAGATATCTACAATCCAGTTGTTGCTAGTCATAACTGAAGTGAGTCATCCACAATACATTTGTATATAATAAATCTGCAGTTGCATTGTTTCTAGTCGTAATTCTAATTGTAGATATCCGTAATGACATTTTGACTAGTCACAATGTATTTTGGATATCCAAAATTACATTATGGATATCTGGAATGGTTTTTCATTTTGGATATCTGAAACTCAAATTACGACTAGTAACAACTGGATTGTAGATATCTGAAATGGGAGTTTTTCCTAGTAAGACCTCTATTGCAGATATCCAGAATGATCATTCTGGATATCTGAAATGCAATTGGGATATCTGAAATCAAAAGCCCAATACACATGAATGGCAAAAGTGACATTTGTCCAAAAGTGTCATTTGCCCTAGGAAGAATGACGTTGTGGGCATCTGAAATGACAATTGTGGATAGGAGGAATGTCATTGTAGATGAATGTAACACATATCCAGTCTAGCTGTTGAATGTTAAAACTTGCTATAGGTACATTCCTTTCATTATTAAGCATAGTCTGCCACCTAGTGGTTACTCAGTAAACTGTAGTATATCAGAACCACAATCACCTTGAAGGTGATCACATTCATGCCAAGCACTGAGGAGTAGAAGTTGATGGTGTCCGGCACACTTTTCACCGTCAGGACCAAATGGTCCAGATGACTCACTTCGACGGGACACGAACTCCCAAGTCTGCATTGTAATGTTGTAGTAGACAAGGTCTGCAAAATGTTAAAAATAAATTACAGCAATTACGGTACTGCGTATACACAACCAACACATCGCGAAGTTGCCCAGATGTGTCGACGTCTCAAATGTACAGCACAATGTAGTATTCGTCAACGTTGACCGTTAAATATTAGACCGATGTAACCACATTGAATATATTAATTGATCTTGACATACCTTGACATATGCCAAATGAAAGTTAGAGAAACGATTCCCAATCGTCCGGAGCGCCATCTCTTTTTCTAACTCACTTCCTTATTTGCGCAATGCCAATGCGCATTACCGTAATAACTGCTCTATATATGGTAGTAATAAAGATGTTACCTCTTTATCAGCTCTGGCAGTAACTCAAAGATTAAAGCTGATGACGCAGAAGCCGAAATACTATATAAATTGATGAAGCAATATTGGCAAGATGTGTTAATATATTAGTGTGGCACACGTCAAACGAAAAAAAACTTCTTGTACTTTGCAAACTACCTATTGAGTGATTGTGTCAAGCTTGATTGAGATTTGAAACGACCATGGCTGCATTTTTCTTGCTTTTGTTGTTTCTGCTTTGGTTGTTCCTATAGTTGTTTCAGTTTTATTTTTTGTCTGAAAAAAAAGATTAATGAGCCTTGAAAAAACAGTTCTGTCGCCTTTTTGAATAACTTTTGTTTTTGTATTTCTCAGCAAAATGAGCTGCCCTGAATTATGTATTTATTCCCCCCTTTTCCCCTAAAGATGTAGCTATTGAAAACAAATGCATTGAGTGACATCTACGCACCCCTCCTCCTCATCTGTTTTTGTATGCAGAAAATGGATGTCCTGTTGTTGCTGTCCTTCATACACTGCCTGGCTTATTTCGAGAGGGAAAACGACAAGTAATGAGCCTTGTTTAAGCCCAAGACATCTTTTCCACAGGATGGGACCATTTTGTAATCGATGACATATCAAACATTGTCTTGAGCCTTCTTTTTCTTCTTCTCAATGTTGCAATGACTCCCCATTTTGTTTTGTTTTTTATCAAGCATTTTTGTTATTTTCTTCTGGAGTTTAAAGACGATCTGGTGATCTAAATTTACAGTTTTATGTTTGCAAATTCACAAAAGCTCCTACAAAAGAGTATTTTTGTCAATGTTGTTGTACAGGGACATGCAATATTTGCAAAAAAAAAAAGAAAAAAAAATAATTATTATCTTAAAATCAATGTGCCAAAAGTAACAATGCTGTGTAAATGACCTCTTATATATGTGTGAATATTGGCTATTCCTCTTTTTTATCCATTGGAATATTGGCTGCTCGGGTCGGAAAATCCTGATAGTGACTTGCCACTCCTTCATTTTGGACTTTTCTCTCTTCTCTGATGAAAGGCACCAACCAAGCTGGCAGTGGTCCAACGCCACTCACTAAACCAAAATAGAAAGACTCTGAAATCTTCTTTCCCACACGTTTGCCAAATTCAGTTTTACCTCGACATCTGCCTGGCTCTGAGTAGCTTAAAAAGGGGAGGTTAAGGGGAGATTATTATTATTTCGAAGGCTACTGTGACGGAAGATGTAAAAAGGAAATGGGGCTGGGCCGACAGGAGTGCAGAGAGTTTTTGCAGGGTGGGGCACTTGAAATAAAAGGCAACTTAATTGTCAATGAATGCATTAATGGTAAATGCAATCATGACATAATGTTTTCTGCAGTCAGATTTCATGTGAATGCATACAAAGTGAGAATGGAATCAGTAATATTAGTGAAAGGAAGTGTCTTTACATTTTTACTCAGCATGATAATTTCTGTTCTTTTATTGCCTGATTTGTTATTTTGGATATAACTTTGTTTGATGAATATAGTAGTCGTTAAGTTAATTTGGTCTCTATTTTTTTTTATGTATGCATCATATAATGACAATAGAAGCAAAAGGTCCCCAAACCAGTCATATCAATTACAGTCTGGTCATATTTGCTGCCTCATTGCATTGAAGTGCACATCACATCAGAACATCCATATTAAAATGGGTTGTGAATCCATATAATCAGTTGTAAATTGCTGGAAAACAAGACTATCATAATGTTCGCAACAAAGGGCAATTTACCCTATTGCAACAAGCATTTCTGATTATGTACATTTTCTCAAAATAAAAAAAAATGAAATACTGTTAAGACATACTACATTAAATGGATATTGTAATTCAGATACACTGTATGGTAGAATAACCATACAATATGTTTTCTAGATCCATTTTAATACTATATGCATCCATACTACAAATATACATTTCTTGAATAGAAATAAAGAGCCAATACAATCACTTTTTGCTGCATATTTTAACTACAAATCTCCTTTCAATCTTCCTCGACTGTATGCCTTTAATTTCCTTCTCCAATATCTGTTTGAAACTGAGCACTAATTAACTATGACTGCATGAAGATGTGCCAACATATCGACACTTGATTTATGAAAAAGGCCTTGTCACTTTGGCTATGGTAATTCTGAAGCACAGGAGGATGGAGGATGGATCTCTTGCATAAAGGCAAGAATCATAATCAAACTGTTCTGTCCATGTTTATGTTTCTCTCTCTCTGTGCCATACTACTTTGGTTGTTCCTTTGTTACTAGTGTATCAGGGTTAGGACCAAGACAAGCTGCTGAAGGAAAGCGCCACACTTAGTCTGCCTTCACTCATTTCTGCCTATTGTCAAAATTGAATGTACTTTTCTGAGTTCATAATTGTCGTTTTCTTTGTTATTTTGTTTCTTTATTTTTTTTTTCAGTTTTGTTGAGATGTGCCACAGTTGAGCTGCCTCATGTTAATGGTGCTAAGAAAGTTGACAATTCTGTTTTGTTTTGTTTTATTTTGTTTTCCCAGAGATAACAAAAAAAGAAATGCAAAATACATTAGGTACCTAACCCTCTTTATGAATGTATATTATATTGTTATTTTATGTTTGATGTGTTCACACCATGATTCTATGAAATTATTTGAAATTACTTTTGGTCTTTTCATTAAAATAATACCGAGCTTTATATATACTGTCTAGAGTCACCAGAAAGGATCTTAATGAACTCTTGACACTACAAAATCTTGTATATTTTTTGTGTGCCAATTTGTAACATATTTTGTAAGTGTATATTTTTCTTAGAAAGTGCTGTGAAGTATTTGTGTGTGTGAGTAACCTTTTATGCGCCTCTACAGGCAGTGGAAAGGATATACAATGACAAGTTTCTGGTTTTAAAAACCAAAATATGAAAGTATTGACAGAAAACTAGAAATATTTACATTTTGTTGGTACGTTTTGTAATAAGACCATGATCTTGTTGTGAGAGTGTTGTGTTACTGTGCAAAACACAAATAAGCAAAGAAAAAATAACTTGCAAAAAAATCTAATTTGTGAAGAATTTGCTGTTTTATAGATTTTCATGTAAATTATTTGAGTATTATTTTGTTTTTAGTTTTGTTTGTTTTTGTTGTAACTGTTGCAAAGGTTTTAAATATTTGTGATCAAGCCTGTATGGTGATAATGTAATATTGGTAACTTGCTGAGTTTTGTAATAATGTTTATGGAGTAAATATACAAATTAAAATACGATTTTGAATGCTGCTTTCTGAAGAGATTTGGGTTGTGTTTTTTCCACTTATAATAAGGTTTTGTTGCTTAATGATTGCTTAAAAGGGTTAGCACATTTTGGTATGTTTAAATCATGTTTGAAGAATAAAATCACCAACTACATGGCGTCATAGGAAGAAAAAGAGCCAACTACCCTGTACCAAGGTGTTAATTGGAGGATTCATAGACGACGGCATATCATTTCTGCTCAACTCCTCATTTGGCTCATGTTTTTTTTTATTCATAACTAATTAGCACACAGGGTCAGTCATTGCGAGAGTGATTGCTCATCCATAACTCTGCTGCGGTCTGCTCTGGAACACATTTTGGCATGCTTAATTGGAGTTGAAGATTCTGCCTCAGATCATAAACACACCCTGTGATGTGCTCCCTAATATTCAGTCAGTCAGGTAGTATCAGCTTTGTTGTTGCTCTTAAGTCATCCATAGCGAATCAGCGGGATCGGCGTGCAAATTATAAAGACAGAATGTATTGTAATGTGTTGTGCAACTTATCAGGTATATGTCACATTTCAGTCCAGGCTCTGATGCTTGGTGGCCCTGGAGTTTTCTAATTGGGTCAATTGTGTTTTGAGACAAAGAATACTGTTTCAAAAGAAGAACAAAAACAGTAGCAGAAATTGACTAATTATGTGCAACCAGAGGCTGGTATCCAGCCAAATGATACAAAAAACATGGTTTCCAGCTAGCTTCACCCTTTATATGTTTTTATTTAGTGGGATAATTAACCATCACAGTGACACTGGCTAAAGGCCTACTGGACTGAAAATGATGATTTAAAAAAATAAACATTTGGTGATCAGACATAGCCATTGAAAAATTGGCACACTAAGAAGACATATGTATGAAACTATGTGTTATTAACATGAGATCAATGGATTATTTACTACACTATTATTAGGCCTACTTACAATACAATGAAAATACTAATAAGTCAAAACTCTCACATTCTATGAGCACCAGGGCCACGAGAAAAATCTGATTTGCCATACGTTTGCCAAAACAAACACATAATTTAAGAAATGTAATAAAATAATATTAGATTACATTATTAAACTGTATTGTCATTGCCATCGTGCAGCACAGCAAAATGCAGTTTAGCATCTAACCAAGAGTGCAAATAGTCTACAAGGAGTGAAATTGGCCAGTAAGTCAGTTAGCAGGTATGTACAGGTACAGTGTGAAGTTATATCAAGCATATTATATATATAAACACTTTTTTTATTTATATATAAAATAATACCTTTCTTGTGACATTTCTTTCATGGTTTAAAATGCACTACTTCTTCTCGCCGCGCAGTGGCGCTGCAGTTTAGCGGCGGCGCTCGGCATTCCCGAAACAAACATCCCCTTCCAGCCTCACGCGCTCCCCCAGTTTCCGGAATATCGTCGCTACGCTTCAACGAGAGAAAATGGACTCCTGAGATTGCACACCATTATCCAAGCGAAATTCGTAGGGAGGTTTTTTTTTTAAAAAGACACAACGTTTAAAGTACGTCCCAGCAAGGCACAACCAGACTCGACAGGTAAACATCCGCACGACTCACTCAACGCCGCGAAGCCGCACGACGCCATAGACGTGATGAATAGTTCGCTGGCTAATGCTAAGGCAGCGGTCATTACCGTCGTTAGTGTCGTTGGACGTCGCAACCGGGGGGCTAACGCGAGCTAACACGTTTTAAATGTGTATATTTGGCGTACGCCGGGGCCGGCGACGTGCGAGTCGCGCAGCGGCCGCTTGACGGACGGGTTGTAGTTTTATGGACTTGGGAGAGGCGACGTGTGAGCAGCTGCTCCGGCAGTAAGTTAGCCACAGAACCGGATAGTTAGCACTGCTATGCTAACCACAGTTTAGCTTCAGTACACCTAGGGAGCCAACGTAACAACATAGATCGTATGGCGTCCGTTGTTATAACGACGTGGTGTTATGTGTGTGGAGAAGTTTTATGTTCGCATATTGGGAAACGGTTGGGTGCTGCTGTCGGGGTTGTTGTGCTGGCTAACGGCAGCTAATGCGATGGAAACTTGGTATGGGGCTGAGAATCTAAGCTAGGTAGCTAGTCCATTAGCGTAGCTTGTTGGATGATGCCATTTTGTTTTGGTTTTTTTTCTCAATTACGGCCAATTTTAAACTCAAAAACTGGCTTTTAAACTCAACGGCTCTTTGGCTATGCGTCTTTTAGTCGAGTAAAGCCATAAACATGTGCATGTGTTGGGTTGCTATATCCATTTGGTCTGTATGTTGTAAACAAACGGTAGGACCATCGTCAGAGTAGTATGCTATCCTATATACTTGACCTCAGATTGCATTATATTTGAATCTATTTGGTAATCTATGTAACATTAGAAATCCGAATGTAATTAGAAACGGGAGCAGATTTTCTGTAAAGCAGAGACACATGCAAGAAGGGTTAGCTAAATGAGATTAATGCTTAGTTCTGCTAAGTGCACATAGTGTGAAGTAGTCCATCCTACAATATCGTCAAAACCTTGAAATGAATACAGGTTTGCCATGTGCATGTTGTGAAGGTGATCGATCAGTAGTTCTTTTTACCGATTCCATTTCTAATTTTTTTTTACAATTTTCTTCTAATTATTTTAAAACTTTTATTTATCATTATTTGTCACACTGTACTTTAACATTGTTTCCCACTGTACTCATCATTATGTCCCACTGTACTTTATCTTTATGTGTCCCA
>JAOPJH010000002.1:8757408-8768131 GCA_027122575.1 Merluccius polylepis | reverse complement strand
TCTATCTATCTATCTATCTATCTATCTATCTATCTATCTATCTATCTATCTATCTATCTATCTATCTATCTATCTAACAATTGAATACATAATTGTGGTTAAAGATAAACTAGGCAAAAAGTACATTGTGAAGTTTTATTTAATAAAGAAAATAGTGTCACCATTACATGTTTTTCATCGTCATATTGAATGTATAAAAACACTTAACATCTACATTTCCAAGCATGAAGTATTCTCTGAATTTATATTTACATTTGATTAGATGTATCAACTTCTTTAAACTTAATAAAATGTTAAACACAATTATTTCTTCATTTGATTTGAATATACAACTAAACACTCTGAAAGAGAGCCATCTAGGTACACAAAGCCAGGCATACTATTTACAGTGATATATGTTGTATATTGAAACTGATGATTTGTAAAATGTGAAGAGTGACATTGTCTTCAAACACATAAGCATAATTCAGACAATAAACCTTCAGGGAAACATTTACTGCAGCTGCAAGAGGAGGGGTGTGCAGTCCTGTAAGTCATCCAGTGCTTCCACCGTCTCAATCAGGTCTTCCACCTGCTTCCTCGGAAGCACCGCCCCTGCGTTGCTGCGGAACTTCTTCCTCAGGCTCTCATTGGTCAGCGGGTTGCGCCAGTGTCCGTAGAAGGTGTCACAGCGCCCACTGAGAACGTCTCCGCCATCAAGGGTCACCTGGACCTCGCCGTACATGCGGTCGAAGTTCGCTGGGTTGTCAGCGGGGTGCTCCACGCGCACCCGGCTCAGCAGCGCCGCCAGCTCTGGCCGCCTTATAGCGTCGGTAGTGAAGGACTGCGTGGTCACCTCCCCATCCAACAGGGCGCTGCAGGCGTTGAACTGGAAGGAATGGCGTGCCTGGTGCTCGCACTCTGGGAAGGGCCGGTTGATATACTTGGAACGGGGGACTCTCAGGAGGATCTCCTTGACCTGGGAGGCAGAGACTGTTCCAGAATGAATGCCCACAAGAAGCTTATTGACAGAGGCTGCTGCATCAACCACCCAGTGCATGCCCAGGTGGGCGGGGAAGCGTTTGAACGCAATGTCCTGGACCTCTATTAAGAAGCTGTGGCCCTTGTCTAAATTCAATGGCAGTGGCATGTAGTCTTCATAGAAGGCGTTGAAGCCAGCCACGCCGGTGACAGAGTCCAAGATTAAAGGACTAGCTTCCAGACCCCTGGACGCCAACAGCGCAGCCTCCATCCCCAGGCGCGAAGCGTTGCCGATGTGGAGCGGTTTGGACTGAGTGGCGGCATTAGCCATTGGGGCACCAGCTAGTGAGGTAGCGATGGCCAAGGCGTGGCTGCACTGGGAGGGGTCCAGAGATAACAGATTAGCACACGCTGCTGCACTGCCCATAGTGCCAACCACACTGGGAGGATGGAACCTAGTGAGAGAGAGGAAGAGAGAGAGAGACATCAGCAGATGAGCACCTAACCTAACCCACCTAGATTAGAAATAAAAACACCTTAGACCTACTGAATTGCAGTGCCCAACAAGACATGAAATGCTGAAGGTTGAACTCACCTCTTGGGGATGTTGCTGGCACCGTTGGAGAACCTCATCAATCGTCCTTGGATCTCAATGCCAACATTGAAGGCAAGCAGTAGGTCCAGGCCACTGGGCTTCCTGTTTGGTGGCATCATGTCACTGACAGCCAACAGGGCAGGGAGAACTGCTCCTGATGGGTGGGTGGCCGGGTGCCACGTGTCATCAAAGTCCATGGAGTGAACCTACAAAAAAAGGACAAAATTAAATGCAATTTGGTATACATATTAAGCAAATATTATTTAGTCTTAGTACCTTGTACATCACATTACACATCTCACAGTCCTTGTGTTTAACATTTGTACTTACTGCCACTCCGTTGACAAAGGCCGCCAGGGTTGGGGACAGTTTGGTCCCAGTGCGGCCGTAGACAGAGCTGATGTAATCAGGTGCATACATTTGCTGCAATCGAGAACAGGCAAGGGATGTGGTGAACAAAGGGAGAAGACTTCCTCGTCCCTCCCACTGCCATGGTTAGGAGAGTGCTACGATACGTACACACAGTAAGTTTGAAACTTAACCTACACAGTGTAGCATTAGCCTGGATGACTGCTTGTATACTGATTGTACTGCACAATGCCGTGATGAATGGATGAATACAAATAAAGTGACACAGTGACAACGTGACAAAGCCACTAAAACCAGACTGCATTGTGTCTATTTTTAGGTTCAACTAAATAACCCTTTCTCAACTCTCATTTTCCAGGCCAATTAAAGGTCTTTAAGGTCATCAAGAGGAAATTAAGCCAACATCATGCCAACGTCGTGCAATCACATAGAATTAATTCTCTCTGATGGCATTAATCCTTCGGTTCGTCATAAGGTTATGCATCTCACCACGTCTGTGAAGGGCCACATTGTTAAAAGACCTCACCTGGCAGTGCTCCAGTGCCAGCTCAAACACCTCTGTGGTGCTGCCAAGCAGGCCCACCCCCAGGCTGTCTAGCACCATTCTCTTGCTGCGCTGCAGCACGGTAGGGGTGAGGTGCTCGGCCTCCAGGCCACTGATGAACCTCCCGAAGCTGGCGGTGACCGTCTCCTGCGGGGCAGGGCGCTCCACGACTGCATGCTGGACCAAGGTCGGGAGAGCTGTTGTGAAGCAGAAGGCATGCAGAATTGATGAGAGACAAAAAGGAGAGATGAGAGACAAAAGGAGAGGTGTATGAGTGCATCCAACAAGAACGTGGAGAATGGAGGTGCTCCAGAGAGAGAGAGAGAGAGCGTGAGAGAGAGAGAGCAGAGGGGAAGAGAGGATTTATAAGAGCAAATGTGTTGCACATCACTTGAGATAAATCAAGCAGTCGAGTGTTAAGAATGATAAGGATAAGAACGCACTACTTTTGGTTTTCCTCATTCAATATTAGTCTAACTAAAAATACTAAGAACTGCTCGAAAAGGAAGAGAATTACGGATTGTAAAAATGTTTACCATTCGTTGCTGATCGATGCACGCTCCTCATAGCGTACACTGACCTTGTGGTTTTCTGTGGAACACAAGATAAACAGAACAGAAGATGATTGAAAAGTCAGTGTGTTCTTTTTCAAATGTGTCACTTAGAAGAAGGCTACTCTTTGTATCATATAGTACTTTTTATGTCATTTTCTGTCTTATCTAAACACCTCTTTGTCAGACACAAATCTTGTTAAATAATTAATAATTCATAAAATGTAATGTGTGTGGACATCACACAAGACAAATATTATTCCACCTCCTGCCTGAAAGAGTCATTGTTCAGCGGACATTGATTCCATGTTCATGAAGTGCAACACAGGCACCGGTAAAACAAAGCTATGATGTTCACCTATAACATCCTATAAAAAACAAATCATTATTTTTTATTATTTTTTTATTAAGACAGATGGCCTTTCAAGATGAGACTCTATACAGAGTGTCAATTAAGCCTCTTAACCTCTAAACCCCAACTGGTATTTTTGTTTCCCAGATGTGAGGCCACAATTGCAGCCCAAGCAGGAGGCCGCTACAATTAATCATTAAGTTGTTTCAACTTTACCTGTAGTTTGGAGATCATCATGTCCCAGAGTTGTTTTTCTTTCCAACAATGATTTTCTTTGGTTTCTTTTTTTCCGCTCTCTCTTGTATGAGAAGGCTCCTCGTCTGTGTTGAAGCAGTTCTCTTTGGTGAAGTTGTGAGGTACCAATGTCTTCTGGGTGACAGGCTGCCTGCCTTTTATTGCAATTGGCTCAGCCCAGTGAGTATGAAGGAAACACATGATTTCCTTTGTATTATCAAGAAACTTTCCCAGAAGAAAAGCAAGATGTTTTGTGAGATGACGTAAAAGATGATAATCGTCATCACACAGGGGGCGAGGAGGAGGTCATTGTCATGATGTAATGCAATAACTGGGTTGGTTACAGGGGATTTTTTTTCAAACCCCTCCTTGACCCAGGGAAGCCTTATTTATGACGAGCTTACACCTCAACCTCAAAATAACATCACTTCCACTACCTGGGCATCTTCTCATCTCACCAGGTAAGTTTCTTTACAACTTAGATCATCATCATTGGATATGGCATTACTTCGCTCAACTATACTGCTCTTCACTATATTTTGTATACCTGTACAACATTTTGTCACTTGTAACATTGTTAAGACACTGTTTTAAACAAATCAGTTTTAACCAAAGCTACACCACTAATGTGGAATGAGGAAACTATTATGGAAAGTGATTTTAAAAAAGTAGGCTATGCGTACTATGCCGAGTAGTACGCATACTTTTGGTTGTCTGATTTGTAAAATAAATAAATAATAATAATTTAAAAAAATGTAAATCCGAAATGATTTGAACGGATTCAATAATGGCATTACCTCTGTGGGTCTTCATCTCTGGCTTGTCTCCTGGTTACCTGAGTACAGCCACCTGTCGTGAACACCTGTCTTACTAACAATGCCTTACTGGAGCCGGCCCACAGTGCGCAGAGGGAGGAGGGAGAGGGAGAGAGGCGGCTGTGGAGCCTGGACGGCGTGTTTTTTGTGAACGCTTGGGCCGTTTTCACACCCTATAGTCCGTTTGCTTGGCTCCATATCAGGGACGACACGTGTGACCATGTTGCACTCGCACCCTGGTCCGGTTCGTTTCCGCACGGCACATATTTTATTTAGAAGCGGAGAAACCTTACGTTTCGTACAGGTGGTCTCTCCCCACCTGTGTGTACAGGTGGGGAGAGACCACCTGGTCTCGGTGCGCTGGTCTTGGTCCGCACGCTAGTGCGGTGGCTGTGTTTTCGACATCTGAACCAAACGAGCCGACCTAGGGCTAGACATGCTCCAGTGTCGGGTTAAAACGGACCAAGCGAACGGTGTGGAAACGCCCTAAAGGCAGCTTTTACACATACGTTGTATTTTAAGAAATGCTATTTATTTAGAAATACCTCAACCATGTAATGTATCTTACATCAGCAAAGACAAGTTATTTCATATATCATAATCTGTGTGCCCATAAACAATTCATCAATGTATGTTTCAATAATGAAAAATATATAAGTATTTTTTTTTCTGTTAAAACCAAAAAAGGCTGTCAACATGGCGTCTCCAGATGGTTTTCCAGCCAGTTTCTACGGCGAGCCAGGCGTCCTAGGCATGTTGGCCAATGGCATCAGTGCATTTCTTGTACTTCTGCAGAACTTCAATGCAGCGCGGACTGGAGTCCCACCAGTAGGGGTAGAGAACATCCTTGCTGGTAAATCCATACATACAAAATATGTACTTCCACCTGTTCATTTGTCTGTTTCACTTGTGTGTAGTACTTACTAATACTGAACAAAAATCTTGCACCTAATCTTTACATCTTATTCTACAATTTCCTTAATAGTTTATTCTCTCCCGTGTATTTTGCAGGTGTCCACCTGATTCTGATTGGTGGAATTTGCCAAGTGGTCGCCGGGTTACTGTCCTTTCGCAAATATGACCATTTGAGTGGAACCGCCTTCATTGCCTATGCTTCTCTCTGGGGTAGTTATGGTGCTACCAGAATATACTACGGTGCTGCAACTGAAACAATACTAGCACAAGATGATATGATGAACAATATGTCAACTAGCCTGATGGGCAACCAGTCTCACATAAATACCACTTCAGTTACCGCTGTTTGGCTTTCATCTCTGTCAATACAGGAAGCAGCTATTTCTGGCCTGGTGCCGTATATCCTCCTCTCGTTCCTCCTTGCATTTTGCTCTGCCACAGTTAACTACATCATGCCCTTTGTGTTTGGTGCAATCACATTCACATTAATCTTTGAAGCAGTGGCATTGGTGGCAAACTCCTGGGCCTTAATTCTTGCTGGGATCTTGGAGCTTCTCATTCTGATCTTCGCCATCTATGGCTCAGCTGCACTTCTTGTTAAAGGGCTGACTCAGCGCCTAGCCCTCAAGGGCTTTGGCACACCCCTCTTCAATGTCCTTCTTCTAGGAACAGCTAACTCAGCCAGTGCACAGGGCATCGGCCAGGAAAAGAAGAAGAACACAAAGTATGCCGAGCCAATGGCATTGGGTTCCTTCTGTGACACTGTCTCTTCGTTCATCTTCGCTTTTTACTGCTTTGGCTACATGAAAACCTTTGCATTAGGAGTTGCATGGGTGTCAATAATCTCCACTGCCCAGTTATTCGCCACTTACTATGCCCACCTCCGCCAAGACTGCTACCACGCTACCAAATTTGGTCTCCATGTGACCTTTTGGGTTATCAAGGCCTGGGAGGAATTTGTGGCATCTGTGCTAATTGTTGAGGCTAATAAAGTGTCCTCAGGAAGGGAACCAATGGTAGGCAACTGGTTCTTTGTGGCTGCAGCCTTGGTGCTCTGCGTGGGAAGCCTGAACACAGATTGCCTGGAGCTGACCCACAACACACTCTTCCTCCTGCTCACAATCTCCAGCGTCTCTCAGATCCCCCTGCAGGGATACTACATCTTCTTTGGTGTGGCGTGTTCCCTGTTCACCGCAGCTTCCCTCTACAGCACCTTCTCACGCCTCATCAACACAATCGCGGAGAAGTCCCTGATCCCAGTAGGACCCCAGCCCGTCTCCACGGACCAGCTCAAAAGGATCCTGAGCTGCGGCCGATCCCACAACAAAGACCAGGGAGCGCCGTCTCAAACCGACCAGATCCCGGATGCTCTCTTCTACATCTCCAATGGGGTGGCAGCTCTCTCGGCGCTCCACACCAGTGTGTCCAGCATGAACTCCAACTTTCTCCATCTGACCGTGCCTTGGGTATTGATCTCCGGAGCTATTGTTCAGGGATATGTGAGCCAGGTGCAGATCCGTGGAGGAGAGCGATTTGGGTCCATCATCCCGTTCTTCTATGCAGTGGTGTGGGCCACCTGGACCTGGTTTAGATTTGCAGGTAGGCTATTCATTTGTTTGTTTTGGGGTTTATTTCTTTATTGATTTTGATCTCAGTTTGACTGGCTTCAGAAGTGACACATATTTCTTCTTGCAGGTGATCTGATCCAGTTTTCCTTAATGGCAGCCCATGGGTTCACAGCAGGTGCTATTGCATTCCTGGTCATAAATGGATTCCTCATGCTAATCGGTAAGCTCAAATACAGCCTTTAAAACAAAAAAGAGATAGATATATCATTATTTTAAGTAACTGATGGTGCCCTTTGCTTTTTGGCAGCTTCATATAGGAACCTGGTTTTGCTGTTTTTAACAACAATCATGGAGGTAGTACTGGTCTGTTTCCTGCTCTCCACCCTGCAGCAACTTCCATATGAACTAGAAAGTATGGAGCTCCTCCCTTTCTGGTTAAAGTCTATTGTTATTTGTATCAGTTTTTATCCATTCTTGAAATAGTCTTCTCCAGTATAACACAGGTTTGCTGTTTCTATTTCAGTTGCCATGCTTGCCATATTTTCCATAATCTGTATATATGGAACCCTTGCATCATTGGTGAATTGCATCTTCGCAGAGAGATTTCTCCCAATGGGACAACCCTTACTCAAGGTGACTACCTAGTCTATTCTATTGTATTGTATTCTATGATATACATATGATTAAACTCATATCTTCAACTGTTTTAGGATCAGAAAAAGCAGGAGGAGAAGCCTCAGCTCCCATGCCCTGTGGCTGAATCCCGACTCACCAGTGGCCTCCTGAAGATCACTGAACTCCTAGATGAAGGTGGAGTCTGTGGTATTCCCACCGACACAGTGTACGCCCTGGCTGTGTCCTGCAAGAATCCCCAGGCCATAGAGAAGATCTACAACATTAAAGTAGGCAAAGTCATACCTTGATGAAAGAGTACTGATGGTTGACTATCATTTTCGATGAGGCTGATGTAGATGTTGTGCTCTGTGTCCTTCTTTCAGGACAGACCAGCAGAAAAGCCCATCTGTATTTGCATTTCCAGCGTGGAACAGCTGATCACAGCCAAGCCACCCTTCAGCCCCCTTCTGTGGGAGTTCATGAGGAATGTGTATCCCGGAGGCATCAGCTGCATCGTGAGCAAAGGCGACTGGCTCTACAAACTGGGTACGACATGGCTGCTGATAGTAGGGGGTGGTGGAGGATTTGAATGAAGCACAGCATTTACATATTATAATAATACTTTGCATTTGTCCTGCATAGGTGTCGGGGCGGCTTACGACCGCGTGGGAACCAGGGAGAGCATCATGATCCGAGTTCCCGACCACACCGTCACCGGCCATCTGTGCGATCTCACCGGACCTCTGGCCATTACATCAGCCAATCCAAGCGGAGAGATCGACAGCACTCACCACTCCATGGTCCTCAGGTGGGTGGAGTCCCTCACATATCCACGCCACTGTTCCTAGTGGAGCTTTATAGTCTGGTATCACTGGTGACCTAGACTTTTTTGTTTTGTTGGCCATTTATTATATTGTTGGTGTGTTCGGTGCAGTCGATTAGGAACCAAGATCCAAGGGGTTTTGTGTGACGGGGACTCTAACGAATTGGTGGCCTCCACAGTGGTCAACTGCCTGCAGATCGATGAAGGTACAATGAAGCAACATCTTTTCCTAACAAATCCCCAAAAAATCCAGTCACAATCCTGCATTACATTAAACTATCACATATCTTGTTTTGTTTGTTCCCCACAGGTACCATTAGCATTGTAAGGGAGGGGTGTGTTCCTGCTGTGAAGGTCCATCAGATTTTTGACAGAGTGAAAAGCCGTATGCTGTGAAAAGTTGCACATAACTTTTCTGTCTCTCTCAACGAATTATCCAGAGGTAGTTGCTGGTTGCTGATTTTCTCAGGGAACATCAAATATGAGAATAAAATATACATTGCTATGCAGACAACCAACACCCAAGGCACGTATTAAAGATGACCTCAAATAATAATAATCCTGATTGTCAAATCCTTTACTGTGAATCCACTATAAGATTGTCACAAATGTATTTTATGAATCAATAGAGTGAAGCAATTGGGCACTTTTATGTGATGTGTGTGACAGGGCAGTAACAATAGAAGCAGTGTGTGTGCCTTGTGTGCCTTATGGTAGCTTATAGGGATCGGACACGTTTACAATATCGACAGCACACAAGCTTAGAACTTGCCTTATGTTACATTTTCATAACAACCAAAGCATTTGTTTCATAACAACCAAAGCATTTGTTTCAGAGGATTATTCTTAATATTTATTTATATACTGTATATATAGATTGATTTATATGGATGAAGTAAACTGTATGTTGAAAGGATGTTTTTAAAAATGCTTTGCCTGTGTTTTTTCTACTCCAATTGTATATTTTGGGAATTATGGTTTGTTCCGGTGTTCTTTGCAAATAAATCGATTTGTGTGATATGGTGTTACTTATTATGTCTACAAAAAGATACATCATTAGTTGAGGTTGTACGTGTACACCACCAACTCAAATATCAATTCACATAATTGGACATATAGCCCGAGACATCTTCTTAAAGATGTGTCGAATCTCAGTTGATAGTGTTGATAATGTTAAGTGAGTTTCAGCGCTTACTGTAAATACTGCAGGGATGGTTGGACATTGGATTGCTGTTGTAAACTTTGGTTGTAATATTTGGATGCAAACACCCAAATGCACTTAAAATAGTGAAGTGATTTGCCAACTTGATGTTTATTTTAGACATGTTAAATTAACCTGTGTAAAAATCTTGCATTACCTTGCAGTGATATCACATTCATTAATATCACCACCATGATAAGTTAGCTAAAATCTGCTTAAATAAAAACGTCAGTTTATGAATGAGGCCTTTAGGCTTGGCCTCATATGAGCATTAAGTAGCCCTGTAGACGCAGATGACATGGTGTTATAATAATCCAGATTCAATGTGTGAACCAACTACTCTTGATTTACAGCATGTTTTTAAAATATTGAAGTAATTACATTTTCAGTCACCAGTTACTTAATTGCATTTCAGATTTGATATATTTTTTGGTTTTCGTTTTTTGAGAAAGGATTTTTGTGTTCCATGATTTACAAGTTTATTGTCATGTGTGCATTAAACTGGAAACAGTTGCAATGTTTACACCTGTTTACAGTATGTAGCAGTGTTCCTCTGCCACACGCCACATAAGTGGCTTTTCTTGGGTCCTCCGATACAAGACACAGCTAGATGGTTGTAGAATATCAAGTTATTGGAGATGGCGAGATGTTAGAAGCCGAGCAGATAGTACATGCTGCCATGACAGTGGCTCTCTCCTGAGTGGGTGCTTCTCATTTCTCCTAAATTGCATCCACGTTTCCCTCACTTGCCTCCTTTCCTTGCGCCTTAGTCCCTTCAACCGAGGATGCAAGGCAAGGAAACCATACGAGGAGAGAGGAAAGATGTTTTTAGAGAAATGAGACGTCCTTTCACCTGAAGCGTCATGTGAAGCAACGTCCGTTTTTGATTATGGTGGCAGAGCTGATCTGCTGTTAGCGTCTGTCGTCACTGTACTGACACAAACACTCCCCCGCCCCCCACCTTCATGACTCCGACCAGACACATTTATCTTTTTGCTTTATTACTTGTTGCTTGCTTTCCCTTGTTGGGTTTTTATTGTAACTGTTATTGTTCCTATTTTTATTTTTATGGAAAGCACTTGAACTGAAAAGTACTATATACAGTACATAAAGTTATTATTATTATTATTATTATTATTATTATTATTATTATTATTATTATTATTATTATTATTATTATT
>JAOPJH010000002.1:8739620-8749877 GCA_027122575.1 Merluccius polylepis | reverse complement strand
TGTGTGTGTGTGTGTGTGTGTGTGTGTGTGTGTGCGCGCGCACGCGTGTGTGTGTGTGTGTGTGCGTGTGAGTGATTTTAGCTGACCTTACCTGGTGGTTAAACATTATTAAAAGACAATACCAGTCTGGGTGACCATTGTTACTGTCTCTCCTGGCTTCACTGAACCATTACTAATATATAATTTGTCAAGGTCACTTCCTTGTACCAACCATAGACATCACATTGATCTTTGGGTTGTACGTCAACATCGCCGCCATATTGGACTGGGCAAGCCTGGCCTGTAAACAAATACAAGTAAACGAGGAGCTGTGTTTTGTTTTGGATAAAAAGCACTATAATGTTTAAATTACTCAACCGTTTTTTTATATTCAAAGGTTTGTATATATGTCTATGGTATCGACTGCTAGTGCACCTGCCACAAATGCAATTTCATAACAAAAAGGTATGAGAGTTGACGTAATATGAAGTGAATAAAATATGTACATAGTGTAGAATATCTTCAGAAGAGGTGCAAAAAATAATACATGTATAAGTATGATTGTATATATGTATCATTTATTTGATAAATGTGGGTTTGGGTTCATGCATAAAGGCCTACTGTAATTTTACCTATTTGTAAGGTTTTCCTCATAACCTATCTTGAAGAAACACAGTTTAAATAAAAGTGCCAAGAAAACGGAAGACTACAAAATACAGTGTTTCAATTGTGTAGTTATGAATATTCAAACAAGGGGCATTTAATGTAATCACAAAACAAGCAGGGTCTCACAGGTATGTGGAAGACACTAGGTAACGTCTATACAGGGGGAGTTTCCTGGTGATTGAGGACCACCTTGTCAGCGTAGTGTGAATATGTATTTCAAAACAGACTTAGGAAACTTTTTCTTTAATTTTTATTTGAATAGTCACTGTGTTAAACATATAAAAAGATGTCATGTAGGCCTATATATAGCATTGTTTATTTACATGTTTAGGTTAAGCCAGACAAGATTTTGCAATCTGTTTTCATGATCCTTATGGTTTTACACAGCGATATGTCAAACATGGCCATTGGCATTTATAATGTAACAGATTTATGTTCCATTCAGAAACAAAACAATAAACAAACAAAAATATTTTCAATTATCACAAATATATAAAAAAATAATTCCTGTATGCAGCAATAATATTAATATTAATCTAAACCAAGCACACATTTATGTAGCCCACTGTATATTTTATATCTTACAAATTGCTTATCATCTTTTGTTCTCTATAAACACATTTCAATGATATATTATTATTGACGATATTATATATTGATCGAGGAAACCTTATTCTTTCCTCTTGGTAATGCAGTAGTTCATGCTATTGTATCATTCTATCACTTGTTATGGCAACCGCCATTTTATTTACATATCAGACAATAATGCTGCTTATGAATGAAGCATTTCATACTATGACTCATACATGACTTTAGTCAAGTGTATACATTGGCACTGGGTTTAATTAATTTATTTCTTGGGGCTCCTCTGTGATCTCTGAATATAAACCGTCGATGCTTTGCACGTCTGTAGTATCTGGCTCAAAAGCAGGATTCATTTCCCCTTGCATGTGTCGTCTCTGAACCTCTTCAAAAATGTGGAGAACCTTTCAGGAAAGATACAAGAATGGTGAACTCACAGCAAAAGCATGCAAGAGTAATATTGTGTTTTCATAATCATCTTAAATGGGAATATACTTTACCTTCGATTTTGGGATGAGACCCACCCTGAAGAAACCAATGTGTCCCGTGTCAATCTTGGTGCAGTCCACCACAGTTGAAGCAATGTTTTCTGGAGATGGTCCATCACATAGTACGCCATTGACCTAGACAAACAAGATATTAAAGTCGTTTGCTTTATTTGTATCTTTATAGAATTTAATTATTTATCATTATATTCTGATTCATTATTTAAATAGTGATTAATTAATGTAAAAACGTATGTCACTGTGCAATCACCTTGTCTCCCAGTTTAGCATACACTTGATTGTGATGAGTTGTGTCTGCTTCACCTGTGGGGTTAGCCGATGTAACAGCTATTGGTCCGACCTATAAGAAAGACATACATAACATAGTTCTGTCAGAAATCACTCATGTCATAGATTTAATCATTTATTTTTGATTGGACCGCGTTACCCGCCAGGACTAGCTACGTCCATTCGGGAGGACTTATGCTCCATAAAAGACAACTGTGGAAATGAGCGGGACCATGACTTGACTCTGGGATTACCATATTAATGAGATATGTGGCGATGGTACAGTCTGGGTTTCTGATTGCGATGCTTTGTGGGGTTCCAATGTGTTTAGCGGCCTCTCCTAAACCAAAGACATCCAGCCAGGGACCTGAAAGAGGAAAAAAATGTCAGATACAAAAAAGGATCTTAGTGTAGATACACGCAGCGGCCCACATAATATTCTTGTTATTTCATTTCTATATTATTTACACATATGCACACACACCCACATGCACATTTAAGCACCAGAGGGCGTGGTTAAAAGGGACTTTTGAACAGCTAGGGGGCATCGTTAGGCACGGCGTGAAAAATAAACAGACACAACATAAAATGCGATCATTTATTGAAACCAAATTATCATTCTTCCCTAAATTGTTATGCAGTCACATGTGTGTGCTTATTATATATACAGCTTCAAGCCAATCAAGGACCGGAACTATCCCTTTTATAAATGGTACCTCTGGGTATGACCATGCTTATGGAGGAGGGCCATGCAGCCTGCATGAATTCTAGCAGCAGTGGACTCAACAGGTGCTTGACCGGCTCCAGCTGCTTTATGGACGAGATCCACAGTGACATGGGCCGGTCCTGGGCCTGCTTTTTCACCCTGCGCGGTCAAGTACATCCAATGCAGTCATTAGATGATGGTGTAATGGGGGAAATGCAGTATATGCATATGCATATAGAATAATGGATATCAACAAAAGAACAATGAGTTCATAAAACTGACTTGAAAGCTTTGACAACAGCATCTGGCCTGTTGCAAGCAGCCACAAGCACGTAGACGGTATCTGTCGGCATTCCACATATGCCACCATTTTTCATGATTTCTGCAGGAGAAAAGGAAAATACTTAGTTTAATGACACGTTCTATCAATTTCAACTGTGAAGGTCTCAATAATGAATAACCACTATGGAAATTGTGCCTTGAAACCCTCACCTGCAATCTGGTGGACGGAGGCAGCCTTCCGGGCTGGTACATGCGGGCAAACATCACTGCTTCCCCCAGTACCACTTAACTTGACCAGAGCTTGTCCCAATGGGATCTGGGGCGACTGGAAGGTGCTGTTGAACAGGTGAGCCAGGAAACAATAGAAACTGACCAGGCCGAAGATGATAGTGACCCCGATGTCATAGCCGTACGGCAGGGACCCCAGTGCGTCCAGCAGGAAGCTAATGAGAATGAGTTGGAAGGTCAGCGCGTAGGCAAACCAAGCTACGTTCAGGAACAGCGCCGCAACGGTGACCAAAGCATTGAACAGCATAAAGCAAATGATTCCTACGGCCACGTTAAACCCTCTGCTTTCGCCATACAGGCCGCCGTACCGCGTCAGCCCCCACACGGTCCACATCACGCCATACAGAATAAAGGCTGTGCTCTCGAAGGTCTTACCCCGCGAGAAACACACAAAGCCACAGAGCAACTGCAGCGCCCCGCCAGCCACGACCGCCCAGGGGAGGATCAGCACAAAGAGTGCACCTCTGTCGCCGACGGTGGCCGTGATGGCGAAAGCGGCCAGCACACTGCACGCATGTCCTAACACCTCTGCGTCGGCGTACTTGGAGGAGCCCAGATAAGGCGCGTGAAGGTCTTTGTCATGGGGTCGGAGAGTGAGAGCGTTCACCTTGCTCACCAACGCTTTCACCAGGCCCTGTCCTGTAGGAATCTTCCTACTGAAGTGCATATTAAGAGCGTAGACAAACAACACGCCGGCGGAGGCCACAAATATGGCCGCCTGCACACCTTGGGTGCCTCCTTGGAGAAAGCCGAGGGGCTCCACGGCGATGGCGATGCAGTAGGCCACAAAGAACAGCTGGTAGAGGCCCTCCAGCAGGCTCTTCTGGCAGCCGAACACGGCCGAGACGAAGAGCAGCACGGAGAAGACGGCGGGGAAAGGAACGGGGGAGTAGGGCCGGATGGAGTACAGGGTCAGGAGCGCACTGTAGCCCTCGGCAAACCTCAGCACAGCCATGAAGCCAGAGAAGGTGGCGGCGAGCGTGTCCATGGCGCGGTAGGAGAGGACGCACGTGCCCAGCTGGAACACGCCGGCCGTCCACAGCCAGGGCACGTGACCCGCGGACAGCTGGGGAACCACGCCTAGCAGCGGACACGCTAGCACGCAAGCGGCGAGCAGGTTCATCACCAGGCTTACTAACGTGATGCTGGTCCATTCTGGGTTCTGCTGCGTTGTCTGTGTCTGTGGCGACTTCTCTTTCGGCCACGTTGCGGGCAGTTCCACTTTACCGTGGGTGATATAAGACAACAGGCGTCCAACGCCAAAGTAAACACCCACCAGACAGACAAGGAGGTAGTTGGCAGCCGCGGCGGCTTGGCCAAAGCCAGCCGCAAACAGACTTGCTATTTGATGGGCACATGCTAGGCTAATGCCAAGGGCTATGATAGAGAGAACAGTTCTCTTTGCTAAGACTGCTACAACAGCTATGAGGAAGAGGGCCAGGGTGAAAGCGGCCAGGCCGGGAACCAGGGATGGTCTTAAGTCCTCAGGACGAAGGACCCCTTGTCCTGCTAGGATGTACACCAGGCCTGAGCCGCACCATAGGCCCGAAACCGTCAGACACACAAGGGAAAAGGGTTGGCCGTGGGAGAGACTGAGGACACCTGGGAGGAAAAATAAAAGAAGGAGGGGGGGGTAGTAAGTGCCACACGTAGGAATACATGAATGAAGGAAATCAGCGATTACAGTTGAGTAGAACATGAAACAAACCTGCATATGCTAAAACAGCTGCAACGACTAGGAGCAGAATCCCCAGTGCAGTCTGGGGGATGAAGTCTTCTTCCCCAGGAGTGCTGCCATAGCTGTTCACAAGAAGCAGCAGGGAACCTGTAGTTCAACAAAAAAAAGTTTTATCAAGAGTTATGAAACTCTTGCATCACTGTCATTTAAAAATAGAATTACCTCAGACATATACACGGGTGCACCCCCTATTTCCTATACTTTGTAAGTAACAAATACCACAAAACAATCACATTATTTATTTAATGATTTGATCTAAATAGGCCTATGAATGTACCTTTTATTCTAACAAGGCTGTAGGAATAATTTCTAACAATGCTTGCATGAACAACGGGATTACATTGCAAGCATTAGGCTTTTCATTTTGGCCTGTTATATAGTTCTAATTAATTATTATTTACATTAAAAAAATCACATAAAAAATTAAACTGAATTATATAATAACTATGAATTAATATAGCCTATGATATAATAATTATTCTGCAATATTATAGTACACAAGAGTTTACTTCAGATAAGTTTAGACCTAATCAAATTAAAGGCAAAAACCATGTGCCTCAAAATGTAATTCATATTTACCACCGGAGATCCCTAAAATGCCAACAGAAAAATGAAGAGCGTGTGAAAGTTGAGCCATGCTGAGAATCTGATGCTCTCTGAGGGCAGCTCCTCCTTATATAGGGCTGGTAACCCAGTCCATGACGTCAGGAGAGAAAAGCGAGGCGCACCTTTCCTGGAAAAAAATCAAAAGGCTATAGAGACTGAAAATTTCCCCCAACCCTTTATCTCTCTAAACTAGGCTACCTTAAAACAATTTTTAATCATCCTGAAAGTTAGTAATTAAGGCTATGTGCATTCAGCTAGACCTAATTAAAACCATCCTATTAATTTCCACATATTTCCTTTATGCCCACTTGTTGTAATCATGTGGGTAGGTTACATTTACCAAGTCGGTATTTTTAAATACATTATATTGTGTAATAGTAGTGGGCCTAGCATATACTTGTATTAATATCCGTTAGAAGGCCTATCATTATTATTAGTAGTAGTAAATAATAGGCATATTATTATTAAATAGTAGGCCTATTATTATTAAATAGTAGGGCTATTATTAATCTGTCAAAGGTTTGCTCGGCCATCAACCTACAACTGAATGAACTTGTTTGTTTGGTAATCCTACAATAAGTGATTGTTTGAATTCCCATGGATTGTTTCCTTAATAGATGATAGTCATATGAGTAATATGATACAGTGGGAGGAGCCACCCACGCCTATAAAGACTCCGCTGCGGTGTTCAGCTCCACTAACACACTGCACTCCTTCAAGGTAAGTGGACTTGACTTTTAACGGCCATTATAACTTATAACTAACGCAAAGAAAGTTTCGGACACGATATTGATTGAAAGTGAATAGGCTACTTCTGCCACATTTGGCTAAAAATGGATGAATTGGGGTTTTATATTTTAGTAGCCTTGTTTTAAAAAAAAAAGTATTTTATCCTTTAACCTAAAAATGTACACATCTACTTTATTGTGTCAACTACAAATACCTGGGAGTTTGATCCGAGCAGACTAGAGGATAACGTCTGTTTCCCGTGAAGCGGTTGTGTTCAGGGTCAGAGATGTGTTACCTGGCAGCAGTCCTCAGGTGGATTCATCGCACCTCCCTCAGTAAATCATTAATGGGAGCATCCCAGACAACAGGCTTGATGAATACTGCCATGTCATGCTTACAGGAGGAACTCTTCCACATTGCTAGAGAAGATATATCAACCAAAATTAGGCCTACAACTATTAAATATGTATAATATATTAATGTTAATATTAATATTATATTTTATTATATATGAAAAAATAACGTACTAACCAACTAACTTATATAGGCCTATATATAATACAATATATAATAAATTGTATCATAATCAAGCGCTTTGTCTTGAAAAGCGCTATATAAATGCAATTAATTATTAGAATAATAATATAACATAATATGTTTATAAGTTAGTGAGTAAGTTCATTTTATATTATATAATATTTAGATTGATATATTCTATCTAAAAGTTTAATAAATAATATTTAGGGATAATATAAATCTAAAATAACCAAACAAAAAGAAACTTTTCATGTTTTATTTGAGACACACACAAACCCTGTGTGTGTGTGTGTGTGTTTGTGCGTGTGTGTGTGTGTGTGTGTGTGTGTGTGTGTGTGTGTGTGCGCGCACCCAGACAGATTCCTACATGTGTGTTAAATGTGGGTTTGTCTTTCAGAAACATGGTGAAACGTGTCGCAGTGCTGCTGTCTGGCTGTGGAGTGCATGATGGCACCGAGATCCATGAGGCGTCTGCCACGCTGGTGCACCTGAGTCGCGCTGGAGCAAAGGTATAATGGTTAAAGATAATTACGTGCGTTACCGCAAACGCTGCAGGGACTGGCTCTACAGTGAATACCAACAGACAGACAGTTATTATTCATTAAACGATTAATCGATGGGCCAGGGTGGTCTAGTCAGTGGTTAGGGTGACTCCCAGCCCTGCTACTCCTTAAAGTCACAAACGTCTTCTAGATCAGTGATTCTCAACTGGTGGGTTGAGGCCCATAAGTGGGTCGCGAGGGTATTTAACGTGGGTCGCAGAGCATATGCCAAACCTTAATCTTTAGAAAGAAGCCCATGAATTAACTAATGTTTCAATGTTAATTCATGTTTCGACGGTTTACTGCTTCATTAAGTTTAGCCCCAATTGTTGCAGCTTTTTGTTCACTCCATTGTTTTTAACAGTACATGAAGGCATTATTGATTACTGCAATACAAATCTTTTTTTTATTTTTGGGTTGTGACTTAAGACTAATGTAATGACACATGTGGGTCCTTAGGCTAGACCAGTTGAGAACCACTGATCTAGATGACTAAATAGCAAAGGCTAATAGTAAAACTAAGAAACATGTACGTGGAAATAGAATGGGACACTCCGGTTTATGTCATTGCCTATGTGCAATTGCCTATGTCTCAGTCTCACAGTAAACACACAGCATCCTTCCCTATGCTATTAACACCATGGTATTATCGTTGCTAAATGATATCCCCCTCCTCGCCTTACCAGGTGCAGATGTTCGCTCCAAACACAGATCAGATGCATGTGGTGAACCACTGTGAGGGGAAGCCCGCAGACGGGAAGCGCAACGTCCTGCAGGAGAGCGCACGTATTGCCAGGGGCGAGGTCAAGGACCTGGCCGAGCTAGACGTGACAGCCTTCGATGCCCTCATCATCCCAGGTGAGACGGGTCCCATTTCAGACCATGCACTGGAACATTCCCTAGTTACACTAGGGAGCGCTATAGGAGGTCTTTTCTGCCTGGATTGGGCTGATCAGAGTCATCTATTTATCTATCATTCCTAATTGAACTTTACTGTGGTCTATACTCTGTATTTATATGTATTTATACATATTTATTTATTATTTATTAAATGTATTTATGCTTATGCTTATGTCCTTATCCAGGGGGCTTCGGGGTGGCTAAGAACCTGTGCGACTGGGCGGTGAAGGGGAAGGACTACGCCCTCCAGCCCCAGGTGGAGAAGCTCATCAAGGCTTTCCACAAGGCAGGCAAACCCCAGGGAATGTGCTGCATCTCCCCCGTGCTGGCCGCCAAGGCCCTGCCTGGCTGCGAGGTCACCGTGGGCCAAGACAAACAGTGTGAAAAGTACAGTGACTTTATGATCCATCTGCAGACATCAGTCAATCAATCATCCAATCAATTAAGCTTTATTTTGTATGTAGGGCTTCTCATGCGCTATGCTGCACTACACAGTGTTTAACAAAGTGAAACAAACACAACAAGAACAAGAAATAAAGTTCATCCAGTTATTAGAAAATAATGTATTTCTTTGGTGGTAAGCAACCACAGCTTTTATTAATTATTAATTTGTTCCTGTTACCTTCGCGCAGGTGGCCCTTCGCCGGGACAGCGGGCGTCATGAAGGAGATGGGCTGCAAGCATGTGAACAAGAACGTCGGAGAAGCCCACGTGGACGTAAAGAACAAGCTGGTCACCACCAGCGCGTTCATGTGCAACTGTGCAGTTCACGAGGTGTTCGACGGCGTCGGTGTGATGGTCTCAGAGGTGCTGAAACTGGCCTAGGGAGTGTTTCTCATTTTGTGATTGTTTGGTGCTATAGTACATGCACTCTGTGCTCTGTGCACCGTCCTCGACTGACAACTTCATCAGTTGTTTCAACCGATATGTATAATAAAAGATTTTAAATCCAGTGAAGAACTCTGTCTATTATATTTGTATTGAAATAAATGTTGAATTTTAAAAATAGAATTGTATTGGTAAATCCTACATTCAAATAAGAATACAACTGTATAACAAAATGTAATGGCAATTGTTATATGGCAGAGTGTCTGTCATATTACTGTAATGAAAAGTTATACTAGAAAATGAAACCAAGGATGCCAAAAAGGTTGATTAGTTGACCAATAACTTCTTAGTTAACTTGAATAACTTCAGTAGATTTTGAAATATCTTATCCTGAACCTTTTTCGGGGAGGTAAAAAAAAAAGTATAATGTATACTTGATCTATACCTTTATCTTAACAAAATGCCAAGAGCAATTTTTAAAAAAGATAATACAATTACAAAAAATCTACAAAAGATATATACACATACAATATTATATGAGTCATAGAAATGTAAGTGCTGAATGTAAATGTAAACATTATTGACTTGCGGTAAACATTATTGAGCTATCGTAGACAATATTGACAATAATGTCGATACGTGTTGATAAGTGTCCAATGCTATTGTGATGGGCTGCCTACGCTCACATCAGCGGCAAAAGCAACGGTTTCTAATGATTATGAACATGTTGCTTTTAGTACCTTTTAGTTCTGTATTTTTAATATAGTAGCCTACATAAAATAATTAATTAATTTTCTGAGAAACAACTGTGGAGTTTGATCAGAAGGTACATTACTATTGGATGGAGTATCTGAACCCATTGAATGCTGTACTGAGGCTATATGGACATTCATTAGAGGTTTAGAAAGCTGTTATATATTGAACGATTTATAAGTTATATTTTAAAAGATGACAGCACAGGGGCTAAGAGTGTTGAGTGCACAGACAATATGTTGGACTGCGACTGGCTTTGTTATTTACTGTAATATATCTTCTTTAATATTTACTGTATTATCTCTACTGTATTATCTACTATAATTGGTCTACTATATTATCTACTAT
>JAOPJH010000002.1:8727340-8737404 GCA_027122575.1 Merluccius polylepis | reverse complement strand
AGAGCGCGAGAGAGAGAGAGAGAGAGCGGGTGCGAGAGAGAGAGAGACAGAGAGAGAGAGGGTGGGATAGAGTAAGAGAGAAGGAGCTAAAAAAAAAAGGTGAGACAAGGACAAGGAGACAGAGAGGATATCTGTAATGGTCGCAGTTTAAAATGTCCGATCACGTAGTGTCCTCAGTTATGTCCTCCTTACCACCAATCTGGGAACAGATCAATGAAATGCCACCTATCACCAGGAGCATGGCCCCTCATGCTAAACCTAGGGACAGGCAACAGTCAATAGTATCTCTCCCTGTCTCCCTCTGTCTCTCTCCCTCTACCTCTCCCTTCCTCTTTCTCTGGGCTCTGGGCAGGCACGACGAACTCCCCACCCCCCCCCCCCCCTCCCATATAGTTACCGGCTGGAAAGGAGCATTGTCCTTGGTCTTAACACTCAAGTGCCATCTTTAGGGATTTCCCCAGAGCTGCCCATGCATTCTCACAACCACAGTATACCGCCCCATCCCATCCAATCTATCTGAAGTGAGCCAGACGCATGCACAACACCGGGAACGTGTTAGACAGCCAAGTGCACACCTAGAAGCATGTAGATTTATACACACACACACACACATTTCACATTCAAAACCATGCATGCGCATTCAATCAAATAGCCCTACAGCACTTGAAGACTGCACTCCCCCCAAGCCTTTCCACCATCCTCCTGACAATAATTACCTTTTTTTGCCGCAGCACTAAATGTTGATTGTAAGGGTGTATGTACGTGTGTTCCACTTCAGTATGCTGCCGACACAAATATGCATACTGCACTCGAGGCAGGTCAGAGACACTCACTTGAAACCAATCTGGGGGTGGACTCAAAAGAAATATAAAAAACGCCATCCGACTCCAAGAAACCTCATGTCTAAGAGAATATCAGGGCTGGGAGAGAGAGAGCACACACACCTTATCTTGCCATTGCTTTTGTGTTGTCTTCACTTGGTGGCAGACAGAAACATTATTGCCTCCAGTAGGGCTTGTTGTCAGCTCCAGCAGTCTCAACCCTTATTAATAGCCTCACAAGTGCGGGCGCTATTACCTCTTTTGAGAGAATGGGAGGAGTGGGGGGCAGAAAACCGAAAGGGATGGTGTTGAAATGACTTTCCTCTGTTATTGTTGAGATATTACGGTGTTGTTGAGGCGCTGTTGCCAGGCGATCACGCAAACAGGCCAGATCTCTGCGAAAACAGCTTCTTCATGTGGCGCCGAGGGGCTATTTTAGGTGTAATTTGCTTCCAGTGCCTGTTTTCTATCTCTTTGTCGCGGACGCCTCTGTAACCTCTTTCACACATAGTTTCCGGTAAACTACTGGAACAACCTTTGAGGCGCCGCGAGTGATTTTCACTATTCGCAGATTGCAGTTACGTTCTGGAGCATTTCCGTCAGTCTTGCGCCCTTTCACACACAGCATAGCCATGATGCCGGACTAGATGGGCCGAGGGACAGTCCAGCAGATGGCGGTAATGCAACACTCAAGAAGAAGAAGAAGAAGAAGAAGAAGAAGAAGAAGATCATTTGAACGTAAACAGTGCCACATGATCGTGAACAGTTCACGGGGCATGTGGCACGTCGGAGGTGGACGCCATGCAGGGAATGTTGTGGAACATTCCTGGGATAGGCCGCACGTGTGAATGGGGCTGTTTAGCAAACGCTGTTTTTGTCACATTTTAGGCCTTTTTATGAAATCTCTGCAGCGGGAGGAAAGATAAAACCATTCGGAAAGCAGTCCAAGAACAAACCGCCTAATGCTGTGAGACCCTACGCTTAGAGTTGCATTTGCTACAATACTTGACGTTGGTGTTTACCATCACAGTAAGTAAAAACACAGTATGTCGCCATCATTGAAACCAGGCTATCGTCCTGCATTTTAATCTCAAAGTTAAAGAGTTTTATTGTGAAATGTGAACTATAGCATAGCCATTCTGTACACACATATACTGTACATACAGATATCGTTACAACAAGGTACGGGACGGGTATGTGACTATGTAGTACAAATTAAATATATATATATAAGTGGCAACAAAGCAGATTATGTATAGAAAGCGAAGATAGTGTTTATAACATTAAAAATGAGGTGCGTTATGTGTGCAGGTAGAATTATTTACAAGAGGTAACGCATGTCAATACATCTCAATTGAAGACATATAAAACACACAAACAGGTCTCAGTATGATGATTAAAGGCCATCATCGCATAAACAATCTGAGCTAATGGACCAGAACTTTCTACATGACAAGATTAATTGAGATTATGGTAATTACAGTATTCACAAAATAATCATTAATAAAAACGATCATTTCTAAATGCCAAAATATGGTAATTGACCAAACTTTATTTTTCTGTGTTCTTCACCGTAACTTATATTTGACAACGTTATACGCCATTTTTTTAGGCTTGCTAGGCATCGCTAGTTGATGAGGATGTTGGATTTCTAAATCTACCTGTGAACTCATCGTGCTTTGAATCGTCTGGTTGAACAAACATGCGTGGGCTCAGAGGACGACGACGACTTTTAACAACACATTGCTGTCTTTCATTCCCGAGACACTGGGTGCTTCTGAAACTATTTGTAGATGAATAAGAGTTTGAACACCCTGCATTGCGCCCAGCAAGATACATATCAAAGTGAAATGGAAAAACACACAAAGACAAAGAGTTGCTACTGCTGGAAATGTTCAAATAATATACATTCATTTAAACCCCCCTTTTTGCCCTTTTATACAGCAAATGTGTTTCGTAAGCCATTTCCTTATTGTATTTATTTATTCTTTTTTTTTTGTGCTGCTCCGGCTAAAAGGAAGCAATTACCCGGCGCTGAGATGGAGATGAGATGTGACAATGGTTTCATGTCTGTCGTCCTAGAGGGAGCAGTGCTTTACAACCGCAGGAAGCACTGGCTCCGCAGGGACCGCTGCTGGCTTTCTGTTCAGCATCAAACGACTCCTTCTAGGACCCGAGCTCATGACCAGACAAGCCGGGAACAAGGAATTATAATTGTTTTTGTTGTTGTTACATCGACGTTGGCTCTTGATCAAATTTAGCCGTGACCCAATACCAGCGCATAATCATTGTGTGATGAATCATCATTATCTATTATTATTTTGCATTTTGACCAGGATATTAACCTTCAGTATTTGTGACTTACATTTGATAACCTAGACTTATTTGAATTGAGGAATGCAATTGATATTCTCCAAGTATCACAATATTATGTATTACTTATTTATTTCATGGGTCATCAGTTTTTACAATGCACAAAACCTTTGTTTTAATAATGGAATGAATGGTATAGCAACCTTTACATTACAGTTACCTTAATCAAGTTATCGTGGGAGTGGGGACAGCAATTCAGGCCGTAAAGTAAAATCGATGTCCTGAATTATTACATATGCTTGGGGCTATACCAGCATACCGTAGTTTTCCCACAACATATGCATTTAATAAATGGAATATCTCTTTTAAGGCAAAATTGTATTGAGCCAGTGTTATTTATTGTTCGCCTCTGGTTTAGAACTAGTTTATCAAAACAGCTGTACAGAATTTAGATAGATACTAAATTCAAGATACCCAATAATTGAAAATGATTTGACTTAAAAAACACCTTTGATATAAGAACAGTCTAGCATAGCTAGCATAATCTCGCATAGCCAGATCTATCTCCACACTTGGTTTTAGGAGAAAGGTCTGGCTCCATCTTGTTTGTATTTCTTTAACCAATCACAATCGTCTTGGGCGGCGCTAAGCCCAGGATGCAGCAACGATGGCAGGTGGCTGAAGGGGGAGGAGTATAAGGTATAAGCCCGCCCAGAGCCTCCCATTGGGCGACTACAGTTGCCTAATAGGAGGCTTGGGAGGGGTTATGCCAACAACCTACATCCGGTAAACCAGACTAGTGCTAGCATAGTAAAGGTACCATTTCATAGTGTATTCATTGTACACTCAAGTTGTAAATATATGATTTAAAGAATGTAAAGATGTTCAACACCTTATTTTTTGACCAACAATTCTCAACAGTACATTAGAGCAGAAGGTCTTCATATGGTAATGGTCAGCTAATGAAACAACAGAGTGCAACATGTATAGGAATGAGGGATTGGAGGACCATAGGAGTTAAGGCTAAATAAGCCATCATATACTGTTTGCACATCATATGTGCAGATGGCATGAACATGTATGATCACTCAATGTAGTACATATTGTAATATGTCATTCTGAAAATGTATTTTGGTGGTCATCTTTCAAATTGTTTGGCAGTGAGTGAGTTTAATACTGGCATTTTAGTACCTACATAATTAGTAACCACAAGAGGGTAAACAAAATATGTATCTGCAACATAATTTAAACCAATTACACCCATTCTGTGTTCAATTCGTAATTGTAAAAAAAAAGATAATCCCTTGCATTATATTGAATCCATCATAGTTTTAATTAGCCATCAACTTTTGGTTTGTTGAGAATCACCAGCAGCATGACAATGTTCCTGGAGGAGACGCTTCATGTTCACCATCCTGTTCACCTGGACGACCTCCTCCTTCCTGTTCTCCATTCCTCAGCACTCTCTGAAGAACACCCTCCCCTTGGATCATTAGAGCTCAGGCAAGAATCATGAAACCCCTGGTGCGTGTGTGTGTGTGCGTGTGTGTGTGTTTGTGTGTGTGTGTGTGCTCACGCGTATCTGTGGATGTGCGTGCATGCGGGAGCTATATTCCCTCTCTATAGTACTGCAAAGTGCTGGGAAAGCAAGTGTAGCTTTCCCCTTCGCTGCCTCCGCATTCCCCTCTCTCTCTTCCATATATTTATCCATTCTCACGGATTCCATTAACATTGAGGGTCCTGTAATTCCCTGGAAACCCCGGCCCTCACATCAATAGACATCTCTCAGATTCCCGTGCTATCTGATGAAGCGTTCTGGCTCAGGTGTCACGTACTGAGACAGGGGCTTTCAGTGGCCGTAGGTAGACGCGTGAGTCATGGCCAGACTACCAAAGTCGTGGTTATGGTGTGAAAAAGATCTTGTCCCAGTATCTATACCGGCTTCTTCCGGTTCCATGTCCGAGTCCATATTGACGAATCGAGGTCTGGATCTGTTGGATACATTTTTGTGTCGCGTTCAAAATCTTCATCATCGTTATTTTATTGTTTTCATCTCCAATTACTGTTCTGTCTTCCTGAACATCTTAGATTAGATTAGACCTGTTATCAGATTACACCAGATCAGATCAGATTAGATCAAAGCAAATCAGATCAGTTTATTAGATTAGATTACATATATGTAATGTACACATACCTGCTCTTGGCTACTTCAGCTTCTCCCTTAGATTTTGTCACACATTTGTTGAAATGTCGTCCCTTTCTTTTCTTTGGGAGAAAACCTCTTAAATACGGTCCATTTGCTGTGATAGTCATATGCCTACATGCTGGCTTTTTTCATCTTGTGAAAACTTCTCTTATCGCTGAAATATGCTGATAAAGAACCATTGACTGCGGGACAAAATGGTTTCTTTAAACACACTTACATTCTCAGTGAACTTAACACAAACATTATTTCAGAATGCATCGTGGATAAGTTCATGACGGGTGGCAACGGCATTGTTTTAATAGCACTGAGAAGCGAGAGTGGTAGACATAGTGGTATTATTAATATACCAGTATTATGGGTAGTTTATGTTGAAGTGAACATTTGAAGCAGTCTCGCTTGTTAAAAAGAGATGCATACATTATTTAACCAAACAAATGTAATTAAATAGAGAGGAACCCATGATAGGGAATTCATTTAGTGTTTTTATGTGAAATTAAGAGATGGTTTAATGGAATCCACTGCTTTATATGAAACCCACTCTACCCTACAGACCAGGATCCACAGTGATCCGAACAACACAATACCGCAAATGGATTAATGCTCAATGTTGTCGTGTTTTTTTCATTGACATTTATACCACATTAAGGGAATTGATCAAGGCGTGGAGAACACGACGAGTCAGCATGTTTGTATAATGAATAACTTTGAATTTCAAATTCCATTTGAAAAGTAACATTTCATTTAGATAGCTCAGGGGGGAATTGATTATGTACTAGTAGACATGCAATGTGTGTGCATTATTCCGTGTTGTGGCCTGATTTCAAGGACAAAATTGCAATAACGTCGGTGCTCGACATTTGAGTGTTTTGGGTATTTGACTCCCAGTTGAAAGGTTCTGGGTTCGAACCTCAATGTCTGCAATCTACCTCATCCTTGAGCAACATGCCTAACATCCGTCAAACCTGCCCGATGTAAATAAAGACTTTGTGAATCCTACCTGACAGCTCATGTTGGCTTTTCTCATGATACACAGATATGTTATTAATAATATAACTGGCCCTATGACACATACCAGGACATGCTTGGGCACACATCCTGCCTTCCTGTTTTAAATGATGAGAATATGGTGTGAATTAAACCTACACACACACAGTAGAAAGTCAAGTCATGCAATTAGCTGATCAATTTCCTGTGGGGAATCTGCCGACATAGCGAGTTATCTCTCTCTCTCACTCTCTCTCTCTCACCCACTCTCCCACCGGTGGGCCTGTCTCTAACCACAATTACGGCTGGCCTGAAGTTGCTGTAGTCAGGTTACAGCGTTGTTGTTGTTGTTGTTGTTGTTGTTGTTATGGAGCTCTGTAAACAGGCTAACTAACCAGTTGTCAGCCTTAATCAGCAACCACATAATTATATATAATGTGTTGTTCTCCATCCACACGAGTATGCCAATATCGGAGTGGGAGCTTGTTGGTCCAGGGTTGAATACAGCTGTCAGTCACCGTCTTTTTCAGTTCACAGCTTCCTCTGTCCTTACTTTTTGCTTTTGTTTATCACTGTTTCACATTTGAAACACATTTGTTTATATAATATATACACGTGTGTGATCACTCAACTCTTTGTATTATTGGAGCATGTTCAGCAATTCTTCACAAATTCAATTACCTGCAGTCACAGAATATTACATGGAGCATCAAATAGAGGTCACACATTTTAGATAGGAGATCCTTTCTCCTGCATTCAGATTCAGCAGTAGATGTTTTCAAGTTATTTTGAACCCATTGTTCAAACCAGAAATATGAAAATAATCAAATGCAAAAACTGGTTGTTGGTGAACCTCTTTATCCCCATCTACTCTACCTCTGTAGCACACTTGAGGACAAGTGGTGGTCAACCACTTCCTTTCAGTTCTTGGACAAAGGCACCCTCATTCTGAAATTATGTTTCATCGTTATGTTATTATAACTCTAGTTCTATGATTGTAGGTACACACGCACTGAAAATGTCCCACATTTCCCACGGCACCGTGTATATAAGGCCGCGTCGAGCAGCACTCGTCCTCCACATTATTCTTTCAGCAATGGAGGGTACAGCAGGTGGGAAATTAGACAGCTATGCCTACAATCATAGAACAAGAGTTATAATAACATAACTATCGTTCTACGCCTTATGGGCTCAGGTGAAGCTGCAAGCAGAGCCCGATAAATGTACCCCTGCTGGACCCAAGTCCCGGGGCTCACTGGACTCAAAGCGCCAAAGCCAAAACAAAAGATGCAGCTCCGCCTCTGACTCATTAGAATGAGGCGGGGTGAAAAGGCCTTCAGCACAATGTCCCCCGATCTATAATAACTACCAATGTTCTTAGGGAGGAACCCCAGGTTAGGTCCCTGTTAAGCAACAGGCACCTCGGCCTGACAGACAGAGTGGTCAGCTCACCAGTTTGTTTGGCCGAAACCAACGCCAGTAAAAGCGCCGTCTTGAAGGAAAGGGCATCTAAGGGGGCTTGAGCCAGAGGTTCAAAAGGGGCCTCCAATAACCCACGTAAAAGAAAAGGAAGGACGAGTGCCGCTCGACGTGGCCTTATATACATGGTGCTGTGGGAAGTGTTGGCGGGGCGGCGTTGATTGGTGCATTGTTGACATTTTCAGTGCGCGAAGCCTAGGTGGTATAGCCTACAAGAGACAGAACCTCACTAGCCAGTCCTTTTGTTCCGTGAATCTGGAGGGCAGTGAATAAAGCTGGCTCAGGTTGAATGATGAGGTCATTAGTAGACATAATAGGCCTCTGCTGCAATGATCTCAAAACACATCGCATCGTGAAGAGACCCGACCCGACCCATCCCAGACATTACTCACTGGGCTCCTCTCCCCTAACCTCTAATCTCTCCTGTCGCCATTGTAATTGGCAGAGAGGAACTAAATTTAACACGGCTTCTGATATGAAGTGAATGATCTCTGCTGCTCCTTTGACACTTAAATTATTTCTAGATGGCAAGGGGTGGGTTAAGTATAGCACTGGCAGTGTGTTCATCTGTGTGTGCGCACGTGCATGCGTGTGTGTGGATAGGGCGGGTGTTGGGGCAGGGGTAGCATGTGTCATGGCGCTTACTGTAAATACAATATACAGTAAAGTGACCCCTATGAAGGGGTCACAAGTCAGACCTGAAGTCCCCACACATGGTAGATATTTGGCAAATGCACTTTTGAAACGCACCCATGACCCAAATTCATAAATCACATGCAATATGAAGCACATATATGCTCATGCTCTCTCAAGTTCATGGGCAAAAACTAGTTAGCTGGTCTCTGGTCTACACACATGCACACACAAATCCCAGTCCAGCTCACTCCTGTTCTCTCCACCTCCCTCTCTCTCTTAAGTTGTTTGAAAACTTGCACTTATCCAACCTACATATGATTTAAAAAAAACATATGTTTGTTTGTTATTTTACTTTCAGCGAGTATGTCACAGGAATTGGTCGAGAAACACATTGGCAATGCGATGTGAAGCAGACCGACATTAAGAGAGCAAACACGACTGGAACGGTTAGTTGGTGTGGAGTAGTTGTGATAGAATAGAACGAGGCAAGGACTGTGACGTTGGTCACGGGAGGAAGGTGGTAGTGGTGGGCAGGGGGGGGAGGTAAATCTGTCCTGCATCTGTCCTCTTAGGTAGAGCTTTTTTTTTAGTAGAGATTTTTTTGATGTAGAATAAAATGAGCCCATAACTAGCTAGCAAATACAGAGAATCATCTACAGTAGATAAAGCTACAGATACAACATTGAATGTATATTTGTAATAATGAAACTTCCTTACTACAAATAAGGAACTTGTACCCTTGTCATCATGTCGAAGCCACTGGGGCAACTTGAGCTCTTGAGATGACCCCTCTTCACACATTCCCGTCCATCAGTGCTGGCGTAGCCAGTGTTCTTCTCCAGCATGTCCACGTATGTTGTCGTCCCAGCACCACATGTGGCTTTACCATCCATGGGTTCCCAGAGAACAAGTTTTGAACCGATGAGGTCAGGATGGTGCACACTATGGCCGGCGAGCCTCAGTCTCATTTGACCTATCGTTGTAGTGACCAGCGGTAGACCAGCATAGAGGTCAACATTGTTCATGTGTGCCATCCACAAGATGGCACACATGGGCTATACAGAGCCTCCTGGTGTAACACACGTCCAGCGATTTCTTCTGGGCAGCGGTGAGTGTCCATGTTTCTGCCCCATCCAGCAGGATGGATTTAACAGTGGAGACGAAGAGGATGCGCTTGATCATCCTGCTGAGCCCAGACTTGCACTTTTTCCTCATGTCAAGCAGCACCTTCCAGGCGATTGCCCTTCTGGTCTTGAGGTCCTTTAGGGAGGATGAGATCCAGGCACTGAGGTACCTGAAGTCTCTCCACCGCTGGTGCAGGGTCAGTAAACATAGTTGAGTTGAGTAAACATAGTGGCAGAAAAGGGCCGCAGGGTTAAAGGACCCAAGACACTGGCCGTGGATTGTTATTGTGGCACACACTTCCATACACCTCACTGTAGTCCCCACCGCTGTGAGTTTGTTCTACTTCGACGTTGACCGGAGATGGAATTAAACTGCTGATTCATCCGTATCGCCACAGGGGGTGGTCCAAATGTGGCTCAATGGTAGCATGGGGATGTTTAGACGCCGTTCGGTAGCTGCTTTGGCTGTCAAGGCAATGAACAGGCCAAGCAGCTTTAGCG
>JAOPJH010000002.1:8683077-8708543 GCA_027122575.1 Merluccius polylepis | reverse complement strand
AGTGGGTACGAAATGAATCTCGACGAAAACTGGTGGGTACTCGTCCCCAGCGTCCCCAGCGTAACTGACGCCTATGGTATCATGGTATTATGAGCATCCACCGAATGGGCAACATACGCTGCAAAGATGCAAAGAACTGTCAAGTCGCACGCATTAGTGTGTGTGTGTGTATAACGGAAAAGAAAAAGAGTGTATTCTCCATCTATTTTCTATTGTTTGGAGGGGTTTTAAACCTATTAATAGACTTTTACGAAGGACATAAGGCAGTACGGAAAGAGCAGACAGAGAACGGCTATTACTGTCTCAAAGGCAGCTCTTTGGTTGACAGACATGTCTAAGGCAGCCCATTAGACGACTCTATTGGATTTAGGAAATGCTTGCTCTGCTCATTAGGAGACCAAAAAAAGTAAAGTAGATCCAAAAACGATTAAGGGGGGGAAATCTTAGATTTTGGCTATTTAATTCAATTTCATGAGCATTGAGTTTAATATGATACAATATGATACGATACACTTAATTGTCCCCCATGGGGAAATTTGTTTTGAAGTCAGTCACACAGCTGGCCTATATAACATAGAAATGAATAGATAGAAAGGCCGACAACGCCGTGCACTATTATAGTGTGTTCCACAATGTTATCTTTCACTTGAAAACATGGCTCTCCCTGCAGTAGGTTAGGCGCATACTTTGTATTCTCTTGTTTTTTAGTGTTGTATGGGGTACTTCCTCTGTGTCTTCATTTAATGTGAATCACAGCGCTCGATACCATTTAAACGCAAACTCACAGTTCACAAGCCGCGAGTTTCCAGCGCGAGTGCAACACCGCTCTCTGCCTTTCAGGCACTTGAATCCTTCTGGTGTACATACTGCACTGTACGCTGCCTTGGACCTAATGAGCATCTCTAACGCTATCGCTTACAGCCACACACTCATATATTCCAACTCTTCTTGACGCCTATAATATTTTAGTGGTTCTTCCTCCTCAGGCACAGTTTCATACGTGAAAAATTGTGTTTTATGCACATTACAGGACAATTGTGAGAAAGACATATTTGACAGGAGAAGACACGTGAAAAGTATCCTAGAGCCAAAAATATATGTATATATAATATTTATATATATTATTTTTTATTGCCACCGTTAAATCTCATTAATTTATATTAAAATGTATTACTAAAAATTCACTGGCCAGTAGAAACACCCATCAGCACCGGAGAGGTCTTCAAAATGCCACCCCTCTGTCTCAATAGAGAAAGCTTTGAGCGAACCGCTCAAAGAGTAATTCCAATGCCAGCTCCAATCCATTCACTCCTATTCCCCTACCTTGATCCATACACACACACACACAAACACACTCACCTGTTCACTGTTTGTTTTTGTCCAGGATGTGATGTCATCCCTGCAGGACCGCCTCTCGCTACGCTACATCGAGCACTTTGCGCTGGCGCTGGAAGCCGGGGGGCTGGAGCAGAGCCAGCGGCTGCATCTGCTGCAGGACAATCAGCCTCTGTCACACGTACGGCCATTAAAAAAAGCTCAATCCATCCAACATCCATCTGTCACACGCAGCTAATATTAAACACATTTCCAATACAAATGTTGTGCATTGCCAGAAAATATCTCAACAATGACAAATACGATTTTTTTTTTGTCTTCCAATGACCAAGAAGTGAAGAAGTGTTTGGCACTGGCGTTATCCCCTTTTGATGAAACCTTCTACCGCCCTTGACACATTTATAAAAGGCAGATCAAGGCAGCCTTCAATGGCCTCACTGCGTAACTCATTGTGGCATTTGCGGAGTCAGCAGGTGCTAAAGATGAATTCCGAATACATTTTATGCCGCTTATCTTTTTTTTGGGGGGGGGGGGATGCGAGGGGCCGATGATAGTTAATCTCCGGGCCGATGTCAACGTGTTTTCCTCAGGTGGTGCACAGGACTTACTTCCAGGGGATGAAGTGTCTGTTCCGCATCTGCTTCTTCCCCAAGGACCCTGCAGACCTTCTCCGGAGGGACCCTGCCGCGTTTGAGTACCTCTATATACAGGTGAAGAACTTCTTGATTTATGGGCAGGCTTGGAAGGTTGGAGCACTTAATTTAAAAAGGAGGGATTGGTGTCAGTCTTTTAAACCCTTGATGTCTTCATGATGATGATAATGATGATGATGATCTGTCTACTCGATGGCAGAGGGTTTGGGATTACGTGATCTCTCTCATGTAGCTAGATTTAAGCTGCGTTTCCACCAAAAGTACCCGGCACTTTTAGTCCCAGGAACTACTTTTCAAGGAACTGAAAGGTTCCTTCAGCCCGTTGTTGTCTGCTTTTCCACCACGGTCTAAAGACCCACGAGCTTGAGGCTGTACTGTAGTGCACAACACCCTGAACTTAATTTAGACCCTGGTCCCTGTGGTGGAAACACACTTGAGACCCTCCAAAGGTTCCTGGGAAAGTTCCTGTGGTGGAAACGTGGCTCAAGTGTGTCCTTTCAATGAAGCAAATCTTACTTCTTCGATTGCCAGATTTTGGAGAGGAGACAGAAAGAGTCAGAAGTAGAGTCTCTGGACTTGGCTTTTAGAGTATTGTATGCTTTTCAAAAAAGCTCTTCTATTGATCAATCAATCAACAAGCACCAAACGACCCAACATGGAAGTTGTTTTTTTATCCGGTGAAGTTTACCGCCAACCCTGGAAATAAGATGACACATATGCTGTAATGTTTACAGAGTCGCAATGACGTCATCAAGGAGCGCTTTGGAATGGACTGGAAATCGGATATCACACTGAAATTGGCTGCCCTTCATATCTATATCACTGTGTCCTCGGCTCGGCCCAATCAGAAGATTTCCCTCAAGCATGTAGAGTAAGTTACCACCTTCTAAGCAGGCCCTCAGATTTCCCCTTGTGTGAAATCACAGATGATCGGCCCTGCATCCCATTTTTACATTGATTTCATTAACACTATCTGTCCTCTCATATCAGTTGGTTCCATTGCAAAGTTTGTTCATTAAATAGAATCTCAATGATTAATAATTAATTCCAGTAGTATTAAAAAACTAAAATTACTCAGTAATCATTTTCCTCAAGTTATAATGAGACAAAGACCACTGCTTTGTGAAATATCTTTTCTTTAATTGAGTGATCAATCTGAGAAGTAATTAGAAAGCCAACGTAAAATCCATCGAGGGAGAGCCACTCATGCTTTAAATATTCCCCAGGTGGTCTTGTTAAACCAGTGGGTACAAGGTTGTAAGGCTAAGACTAAGTCTTGCTACCGGGTCTCTTCAGGCAAGGAGCATGGCGAGATTCTTATTCCAGTCAATTCTACAGTCTCATTCTCTTCTTCAATGTGGCTAATTGTTTATTTTCTGAAGGAAAGAGTGGGGCCTGGAGCCCTTCCTTCCCCTCACTCTGTTGCCAACGGTGAAGGAGAAGAACGTCTGCAAGTCGTTATCTCAGCTGCTCAAGACCTATCAGCACCCACCGCCATCAGGCAACAAGGTGCAGCCTGTCACCACCTCCCCCCTCTAATTATTCACTACAGATAGCATGTTTAGTGCTGGATCCCATTTGGAGCAGGTTTAAGTTGTCAGTTGATCTTCAGCTCTACACTCTACTAATGCTTACATTAAATTCTAATACCATTTTGTATGGTATATATGTGTGAGTAAGGGTTGGATGTTATCTTAAGCAACACACATTTGAGGGCTGCTGCATGAAGGCAGACCAAGTGGCTGTAAATGTAGCTCAACAGTGCCCCCAAGTGGACGCAAATACACTGAAAATGAGAGCCCCTACCTAAGGCAGGCCATTTATCTCTCATATATTATTTTGCAGGTCACCCTTGCAAAAGAGATTTTAAAATCTCAACATGTCCTACCTGGACAAGTAAAGGTTAAATAAAAACGATTAATTAAAATGATTAATCCCCCAGGTCCCACCTCTGCAGGGGAAGCTGCAGTACATGCGTGTTCTCAATGACCTTCCACCTTTTGGCGGATTATTGTTTCACACTGTAGGACTGGTAATTACTATTTGCATCTATATTAGTCCTATGTTATGATTATGCAGTCTCACAATACAAATAATGAAGCTCGGGCTGATGATATTATACTTGTAAATCGTGCCTGTGTTTTCTTTCCCCCCAGGATGAGAAACAATCAGCCACCACTCTGCTGGTCGGTCCCCGTCATGGGATCAGTCACGTGATTGACCTTAAGAACAACCTCACCACGGTGCTGTCCGAGTTCAGCCGTGTGTCCAAGGTCCAGCTCTATCGGGAGAACCAGGGTGTGGCCCGGGTGGAGGTGTCCATCCACGAGGCAAAGGTATCAGAACCTCTGATAACAAATAACAAGAAAAAGACAAGAATGATACAGAAACTTGTATTAAACATACACTGGGAAATGACCATTGAAATGACCATGATTTTGACATGTTTTTAATGATAAGAACAGGCAATGCCTATTGCCTGTCCCCTAAATAGTCTCCTAATTCCCCACCCTGCCACCCCCCACAGCCTCTGGTCCTGCTTATGGAGTGGCCTGATGCCAGCAACTTTGCCTGTCTCATATCTGGCTACTACAAGCTGTTTGTGGACCCCAAGCGGACCATCTACTTCCGGGCACCTGGTCACTCTCACCTGACCAAAGCAGGTATGTAAAATATCCCCTTCTGTATTGATCACAAAAATATATATATATATATATATAAATCCAAAAATGTATACATGAGTGGGGGAGAATGTAGGAAATATAATGTGTGATACTGTTTTCTCAGAATATTGGTTCTTAACAAAGCTCAGTATTTAAGAACATACTGCTACAAATAGCATTACTCCACATTTTCTATCTAATTGTCAGTCTGGCCATTTATGGCATCCTTCCATCTATAGTCAATCGACTTGGACATTAGCCTGCTTCTCCATCTGTACATGGAGTGAAATCACCCACGGCTCTAACCAGATTACCATGGAACCAACCATCCCATAGCTCCCTCTGCTGTCTCTTCTCTCATCTCCATTTTGATTTGTGGAAAGGAGACACCGTCCTCTCTTTTTCGAAGAGATGGTAACCTTCTGGAGATTATACCATGCATACTCATAAACAGTACCGTCCCAGCATTTTCAATGTTCTTTCAATCTGCCTCCATCTTTAGCCTACCTCAATCTCATCACATTCCACCTGAATTTAACCTTGCAACCTCAAACAGCGCTTCAACCTTCAGCATCCATCTCTGAAATATTAACAACGCCTCATGTGACCACCAGCTGCCAGCCTCCGCTTACCCATCAAGATGTGCTTCACCCCCCAGTAGTTCATAACTCCTCAAACACTCAACTGCTCTGACACTTCTATCCTTAGATTACAGAGGCTCTCACCATGCCCATCCGCGCTCTGCAGCCTCAGGGTCATTGAGCTCAGGGCGACGGGGAGAGGAACGGGACGGTTCCCACAGGGATCCAGGGTCATCCAGGGCCCTAGTACCTGCAGAGCCTCAGCACCTGGGCCTGTGTCACGTCCACCTGCGGGAACAGCAGCAGATGCAGGAACTCCAGACGCAGGCTGAAGCTGAACTTGACATCAATGAGAACTTCATTTCCCAGGATCCCCCTGAAAGGCCCCGCACTAAGTCTGACCCCACCCTGCAGAGCACAGAGGAAGTCGCTGGTGCTGTGGAGAAGGCCACAGTAGATAATTCAGCTTTTCGAATCCGAGCTCAAACAATGAGTCAATCTCAGAAAGCCACCCGATACTTCTGTGACTCATGCAAAGCCAGGCTTAGAGCAGAGGGCCTATCACCTGTATTAAATGGTTGCGGCAGCTCCGGGAAGCACTGCTCCTCTGCCTGTGCATCCAGAGATGGCGGTGGGGCTGTGGACCTCATGGCTATACCTCCTCCAGGAAATGAAGAGGAGGATGAGGAGGAAGCAGATGATGGAGGGGGGAAGCTACAACCACCAACATCTGCTATCGCCGCCCCACCTCCAGGGTTCAGGGACAACAGTTCAGATGAGGATGACGCTAAAAGAGGAAAGAAGAAGCGTGCTACTCCCAGTCCGGCGGCTGCCTCTGGGAAGGTGGCCAAGGCCAAGGAAGATGTGCCTGTTACACTGATTGATAACGTGGCCACCAGAACCGTGCGGGATCATGCCCAGGAGCTTGATGATGCCCTGGTTTCCACTTTGCAAGCCCTAGAAGCTTTGGCAGCCTCTGAAGACTACCCCCATCACCCCCAACAGCCAACGCAGACTGCAGGTCAAAAGACTGATTCACGCCAAGACCCTCATTTTACTCACAGAATAATCAGTAGAACTTACATTTACAGTTACATTTTATTGACATTCTTTTACACTGCATATAAATCTATATTTGATTGTTATATGTAATACATTGTTATATGTGATACACTAATATGTATTTGTAGTTTTTTAAAAGTGTAACAGTGTAAGCTGTTCAAGTAATTAGAAATGACTACTACTAAAAAGATTTATGTTTGGTTTGAGTAAGCTTTAACCTTCATGAGAATACTAAAAGCATTATTTGTATATCCCAAAGAGCACCCTCACATGCTGTAAATGCAATACAAAAAAGCAAATAAGCTACATATAATAGGTTATTAGCATAATAACTAAATATATATTAACAGGTCCATTAGTGAATTACAGTATTTTTAACAAGTAGAAAGATGCTTTCTGATAATAATTGCCTTGTTATTCATGTCTATTACTCTGACAGTGTTGTGCTTTCTTTTTTTCAACAGGACTGATTGTGTTAGCTGCCATTACACCTGAGTCTTCTTTGGATTCGGGCCATGAGACCAACTCCTCAGAGTTGACTGATGTCTCTGAGATGATGTCTGCCATGAAGCAGCATCAGAACCAAGCCTACCTACTGGCTCATCATATTAACAAGGAGCGTATCTTTTGCCGCCGGGACTTCCCTCTGGCTATTCCCGGCTGTACTGCTCAGACCATAGGTACTGGGGCCTTCTCTATCGGTCAAATTCGTGCTGGTTGCCCTCCTAAACAAGTGATTCTCAGCAAGACAGTACCTTTAAAATTCAACCCAAGTCAAGAGACGTCAGTGCTAAGTGTTGTTGGGGAACCGGTAAGCTCTCCAAAACCTATTGAAAGCGAGTTAAAGACTGAAGAGCTGACATCAAAACCAGAAACCACCAAAGGAAATTCTGTTGACCCACCTTCTAAGTCAGTAAGAGAACTCAAAGTTTCCGATCCATCACCTAAAGTCCAAGAGAGTAAGGATCAGAAGTTATCCAATTTGGCGGTGGAAAAACGTAGTCAAAAGATTTCTGACAGCATCAAGGGTAAAATAACTGCACCGACGAGTAATGACCCCACCGCCAAAGCCTTACCTATCCTCTTGACTCTGGACATAACTGCCTCCAACCAGAACCTCCCCAAAAACATGTGCCAGGATGCCAAGACTGCCTCTAGTGAGACCATTAAGCCTTCAAGCTCTAATGAACATCTTCCAATCGATGATCTTTTCTGCACATGCCCAGTACGGGTAGAGCCTGGGCCTCGGCTCAGAGTCAAAGATCCACACATTCAGAAGATGGTAGTATTTCAATCCTCCTCCCCTACAGACGATGAACGTCTAAAGGCCAAAGGTCTGCAGCTGACAAATAGCAAAGATCTGTCAGTACGAATGGGAGGAGCAGACCCCATTTTGGCCAAAGTCCAAGCAAAGTATTCCCCTCACATGCCGGTGAAATCAGAGACATGTGAGAGAAAAGAAGCAGCAGAGGATAAAGCAGAGGGGTCCCAGAGCAAAGCACATCCTGAGCAACAGAAATGTCCACCCCAAAAGTCATTACCTATTTTGGATGAGCTGACACACCCCAGCTCCTCTGTAGACAAGGTCTCCACCCTACCGGCCAGTGACTCAAAGAAGCAGAGCAGTGGTAAGGGGAAGTCACATCGTAGTGCCCCGTTCCTTAGCTTCAGAAGCCTCCTGTCAGCGACATTCCCAGCCAGAATGCGGCGAGAGACAGATGAGCGGCGGGCTCAGCTGCAGAAGGTCCGACAGTATGAGCTGGAATTCCTAGAAGAGCTTCTGAAGCCCAAGTCATCCCAAGGAGAGTATCTGCCCCAGGGGTCCTCACCTGTACCTTCAGGTACGCCCTGCGCTTGTCAACTTCGCACCAGTCCCGTCTTGAAGGCACCGGGTATCTCTCGGGAGCAACGGCGTAGTTGTGACTGCAAGAGAATGTGCAGAGGTATGCGTCTTCCTGACACGCCAGTCGGCTCCACTACGGAAATATCCCAAAGAGACAGAGAAAGGGATATCTCCAAAACCCCGCCTGCAGTCTCCAAAGCTCCTCACACTCAAGGCAGTACGCGGAGACCACAGACCCTAGAGCTAAAGACCACCAGAATCCGTTCTACCAGCCTTGAGTCGAGAGAGCCCAGAGGGGAGCAGGGGTCCTGCTTGCCAACATGTACCTCTCAAACGGATTGCATGGGAGCACCACAGTATAAAAAGCTTCAGAGGCGCTACAGCATTGGAGAGGTGGACAACAGCTCTAGCACACCCGTATATGCTGAGGTCAAGCCAAAAGCAAAGAGTCTCGAGAGGGAAATGGAAAGAGTGAGGGCCACAGGACTGAGGCTTCCAACTCCTGTGGAGCCGGTCCACACCCTGTCTCACCAAGCAGAGGGGAAGGGGAAAAAGGGTGTGTTCTTCATTCAGGGTGAGGAGCTTTTACGTGAAAGTAGAGAAGGGCCTGCGGAAGTGCTTCTCACCATACCCAGTGAAGATAGTGATGACAGAGAAAAGTGTTGTTCCTTCTGTTTCTGCTACAGAAAATGTGAGGCAGCGGATGAAAGCAGTGAGAAGGATGAGCTCTCATACTCTATCCCCCTTCAGATTCTTCCAGGAATGCAGATTGATTCACGCACCCTACCTGTAGTCAGCAAAACTCTCCAGGTCCTCAATGCAGAAGACTGCAGTGGGGAGGAAGAGGAACTGGAAGAAGAGGAACCACAAACACAGGAAATTGACCTACGGGCTTGTGGAACATTGGAGGGGAGCCTTGCCCGAGTTCAGGCTCTGCAGGGGAAGACGTTTACCCTGCCTGATGGCTTTCTGAACGCCCAGCTGGATGCTAACGAGTTGTTAGCTATCCTGCGGCAGTGTGCTAACAGTCCCCAAGCTGAAGGGGAGGCCCGTCTTCAGCCCTCACGGGTCACTGAGTACAAACAAGAGCTTGCGGTTCGCTTTAAAGAGTTCCGGGGTTCCTGCCGACGAGTGGCAAGTGTCGAGAAGAGCCCGACGCGTATGCTTGCTGTGGTGACGGGCAGCTTTCAGGTGTTGTGTGACCTGACTCAGACCTTTATCAAGCTGGTCCGAGGTGTGCGCTCAGAGAATCAAAGGCTGCAGCTGCTAAGAAAGGTTGAAGAAGTGGCTATCAACTATACTTTGCTTCTACGCGCCGCAGAGGAGTCAATGGGACATTCAAGCAGCCTCCCATCGAAGACCATGAGCCCGCAAATTTGCAGCACCAGTAACATGAGCTCTCTCACTCGACCCATCAAGACATTACCCACTCAGTAAAGATGAGCTTAGCTATAGTGGGGACTCAAGTGTATAGGCGGGTGCTAGCCCAGGTCATCATCATCATCATCATCATCATCATCATCATCATCATCATCATCATCATCATCATCATCATCGTCATCGTCATCGTCATCGTCATCATCATTTATTTATTGTTTACATTTTTTAAAGATGTGCTATGATCCATATCAAATAACATTTACAATGCAGCTGTTTCCTTTCATGTTTACAGGCACTGTGGAAGCCTAATGGATTTCTTTTTTTACTGAAAAGATATAAGAGATTAATGCACAAAGGATGAAGGACCGGTAGACACAGGGCTAATCACCTCACATTCAAATACTTCAAAAAGTGAATATGATATACTATTTTCTATGTGACGTATAATTAACTTGTACCTTCTTAGCAAATAATATACAATTTTATGTTTAAAAAAAAAAAGTGTGAAAATATTATTTTAAATGAATTAATATAAAAGAGAAAATATAGAGATCCTAATAAAGAGTCAGACATTATTATGTGCTCTGGGCTATAATACTGCAGAGAGCTTATCACGTAGCGACTTCTGTGAATTAGCTAGTCCAAAGCATTGGTTTTATGGATGGTGATGTGTTTGTTTCCTAAATTTCCTAACTGTTGTAACACAAAATGGGGATCTATCTTGGCTGTACTGTCTGATGTACCGTTATAAAAAAAATCTCAATATTATTCAGCAGGTGAAAGAGAAGTAGGCTGATGATACATTTGAACTACGACCGTTACAAAAATCCTCCCACTAGTAGATCAGGGTATGCAAGTGCAGGGTATAAACCAACCTGCTCTGTGCCAACAGTGTACCTAGCTATACCCGAGTTACTGTTGCTGCTGTTCCACAGTAGCCCTACTGAGTGAAAATTAGCTGCATTTAAAGTGTAGTTTATTTGCAGCTGCTGTCGCATAAAGGCAAAATACTAACGGCAACCCCTACTTGCACAGAGTAACTTTGTTTGAAGTACCACCGTTTTAAAAAATGTGCCACTTGCTCAAGTGCACCCTTACCGCTAGAATCACAAATCTCAATTAGCGAATTTGCGCCAATAGATCTAGAACAACAGCAATCGGCATCAGCTCTGTTGTATCTTTATGTTCAGTTCAGTGCTTTACATTTGCTGCTGTTGAAGACTAATTTCCATAGACGAGAATGACAGTTTTTATCAGTTAATTTGTTTAATTCAGGTTTTCAGATATATAGGCCTATATGCTCTCTATGTGCTGTTATAGATTGTGCAATGCAGCAAATATTTATGAATCACACAAAGTAGTTTTCTATGTATTTTAATAAAAATAACACCTCTGTTTCATGTTTGAAATCCTCTTTTTGTCTTATGTTATCATACTAACAGAAAGGCTGTTGCTGGACAGAAACCAGAATACACTGTTAAAAGAAGGTGTTCTGCTTAGTGAAGACATCTAAACTGTAAGAAGATCAATGTTTATATATAACAAATACACTAAGTGCACTCATACACACCCACAGATGCATTTGTTTTCATTTGTATGTTAATAGCAAAGGTTACCTACAACAAAGGTTAATTGGGTTGATTAAACTATTTGTTTCATCTAAAATTGTTTATTTATTAGAATGATTCTGATAAAACTTAGTTCTGACATTCAGATTGTCTCTTTCAGATGTGCCAAATGAAACTGTAGTTCACATGATGAATAATGAATTGTGTAAAGTATTAGAGACTGGTGTTTTACAGAATGGGATAGGTGTTTTACATTTGATATTTCAATAAAGAACATATTTGCTTCAACTCAAGTGTCCACTGAGAACATGGACTCATATGGTGCATTTCCTGCCTTGGTTTCAAAGCAGAATCTTGGTTCTACACGTTCACCAATGTGTCCCTTTGCTGTTATTTTCCATAAACATGTTGTTTTTCCTTTCACTGAACCGCATGATTCCCCTTATTTGCTGTTATCTCACTCAAGAAGGAGAAGCTTTTTAAGTCACATTTCAATTGTCAAATTGAAAGTGATTGTACCATTACTTTGTATTAAGTATTTTCCCATTCTTAAGGCATTCACCAAATTGAAAGGCTGTGGTGTTAATACTGTGACAATGTTTTGCAATGGATATTAAACATGGAGATGTATTATTCTATACTAAATGTACATAGCAAATATTTGTGAGCCTGAGAAATACTTTTAAAACATCCAATACTTGTGAACTTTATCCTACCGCTTCACTATTTTATAAAATAAAAAAGACAACATCTCTGAGTTATTTATTTATAGAAGCCATGTAACATAGTGGCTAATAGCAAACCATATATTTTAAAGGATATATTATGACTATAAAGCATGGAACATTTATTTTTATATATAAAATAATAGGCTACATTCTTTCATCCGTGCCAAATTCTTTTAACATGATGATGAGCATTTTCTGTGGTTATCATGTTTTATTTGCTTAACCAAATTGTGAATAGGTATTTCTGTTTCATTCACATGCCAAGCCTATCATCAATCAGTTTATTTATGTGCACCTTTTCACGCTGGTCATTATTTACTGTCAATAACCCTGTGGTTACTGTGTTCTTCTGTCTGTGTACAAACACATGTTTTAAGAGCAATAAAGTATATCGAAGATATAGCCGTATACCTTTTCAGAGAATGTGACCTGATCCAATCACATGGTGATGAGTATTAAATGACATTACAGTAGCCAATCTCACTGTAGGCCTTAAGGTACTTTTCACATTAGGCTGACATGACGTACAACTACAGTCTCAGGAAATAATGTTGATTTAGAAACCGTAAATATCCCCTGAGTAATACATCCATCCAACATGGACGCATCGTCTCCATCCAGACATCTATGCCTATCTATTTTTGCACTATAGTTTAAAAGGTTAGGGTTAAAGCTTGAATAACACGATACACACCTAGTAACACACCATACCTAATAACACAAAGTTAATAATCGTTGCTGAAATTAAAGTAATCTTTATGTTTTTTAATAGGTGGAGACACATTTTTTTTGTCGAATCATGTCCGGCGTCTGAGTGTTGTCATGAGTTTATTAACATTACAAATCTTATTATCATTATTACTATTATTATTATTATTATTATTATTATTATTATTATTATTATTATTATTATTATTAATATTAATAATAATAATAATAATAATAATAATAATAATAATAATAATAATAATAATAATAGTAATAATGATAATAAGATTTGTAATGTTAATAAACTCATGACAACACTCAGACGCCGGACATGATTCGACAAAAAAAATGTGTCTCCACCTATTAAAAAACATAAAGATTACTTTAATTTCAGCAACGATTATTAACTTTGTGTTATTAGGTATGGTGTGTTACTAGGTGTGTATCGTGTTATTCAAGCTTTAACCCTAACCTTTTAAACTATAGTGCAAAAATAGATAGGCATAGATGTCTGGATGGAGACGATGCGTCCATGTTGGATGGATGTATTACTCAGGGGATATTTACGGTTTCTAAATCAACATTATTTCCTGAGACTGTAGTTGTACGTCATGTCAGCCTAATGTGAAAAGTACCTTAAGGCCTACAGTGAGATTGGCTACTGTAATGTCATTTAATACTCATCACCATGTGATTGGATCAGGTCACATTCTCTGAAAAGGTATACGGCTATATCTTCGATATACTTTATTGCTCTTAAAACATGTGTTTGTACACAGACAGAAGAACACAGTAACCACAGGGTTATTGACAGTAAATAATGACCAGCGTGAAAAGGTGCACATAAATAAACTGATTGATGATAGGCTTGGCATGTGAATGAAACAGAAATACCTATTCACAATTTGGTTAAGCAAATAAAACATGATAACCACAGAAAATGCTCATCATCATGTTAAAAGAATTTGGCACGGATGAAAGAATGTAGCCTATTATTTTATATATAAAAATAAATGTTCCATGCTTTATAGTCATAATATATCCTTTAAAATATATGGTTTGCTATTAGCCACTATGTTACATGGCTTCTATAAATAAATAACTCAGAGATGTTGTCTTTTTTATTTTATAAAATAGTGAAGCGGTAGGATAAAGTTCACAAGTATTGGATGTTTTAAAAGTATTTCTCAGGCTCACAAATATTTGCTATGTACATTTAGTATAGAATAATACATCTCCATGTTTAATATCCATTGCAAAACATTGTCACAGTATTAACACCACAGCCTTTCAATTTGGTGAATGCCTTAAGAATGGGAAAATACTTAATACAAAGTAATGGTACAATCACTTTCAATTTGACAATTGAAATGTGACTTAAAAAGCTTCTCCTTCTTGAGTGAGATAACAGCAAATAAGGGGAATCATGCGGTTCAGTGAAAGGAAAAACAACATGTTTATGGAAAATAACAGCAAAGGGACACATTGGTGAACGTGTAGAACCAAGATTCTGCTTTGAAACCAAGGCAGGAAATGCACCATATGAGTCCATGTTCTCAGTGGACACTTGAGTTGAAGCAAATATGTTCTTTATTGAAATATCAAATGTAAAACACCTATCCCATTCTGTAAAACACCAGTCTCTAATACTTTACACAATTCATTATTCATCATGTGAACTACAGTTTCATTTGGCACATCTGAAAGAGACAATCTGAATGTCAGAACTAAGTTTTATCAGAATCATTCTAATAAATAAACAATTTTAGATGAAACAAATAGTTTAATCAACCCAATTAACCTTTGTTGTAGGTAACCTTTGCTATTAACATACAAATGAAAACAAATGCATCTGTGGGTGTGTATGAGTGCACTTAGTGTATTTGTTATATATAAACATTGATCTTCTTACAGTTTAGATGTCTTCACTAAGCAGAACACCTTCTTTTAACAGTGTATTCTGGTTTCTGTCCAGCAACAGCCTTTCTGTTAGTATGATAACATAAGACAAAAAGAGGATTTCAAACATGAAACAGAGGTGTTATTTTTATTAAAATACATAGAAAACTACTTTGTGTGATTCATAAATATTTGCTGCATTGCACAATCTATAACAGCACATAGAGAGCATATAGGCCTATATATCTGAAAACCTGAATTAAACAAATTAACTGATAAAAACTGTCATTCTCGTCTATGGAAATTAGTCTTCAACAGCAGCAAATGTAAAGCACTGAACTGAACATAAAGATACAACAGAGCTGATGCCGATTGCTGTTGTTCTAGATCTATTGGCGCAAATTCGCTAATTGAGATTTGTGATTCTAGCGGTAAGGGTGCACTTGAGCAAGTGGCACATTTTTTAAAACGGTGGTACTTCAAACAAAGTTACTCTGTGCAAGTAGGGGTTGCCGTTAGTATTTTGCCTTTATGCGACAGCAGCTGCAAATAAACTACACTTTAAATGCAGCTAATTTTCACTCAGTAGGGCTACTGTGGAACAGCAGCAACAGTAACTCGGGTATAGCTAGGTACACTGTTGGCACAGAGCAGGTTGGTTTATACCCTGCACTTGCATACCCTGATCTACTAGTGGGAGGATTTTTGTAACGGTCGTAGTTCAAATGTATCATCAGCCTACTTCTCTTTCACCTGCTGAATAATATTGAGATTTTTTTTATAACGGTACATCAGACAGTACAGCCAAGATAGATCCCCATTTTGTGTTACAACAGTTAGGAAATTTAGGAAACAAACACATCACCATCCATAAAACCAATGCTTTGGACTAGCTAATTCACAGAAGTCGCTACGTGATAAGCTCTCTGCAGTATTATAGCCCAGAGCACATAATAATGTCTGACTCTTTATTAGGATCTCTATATTTTCTCTTTTATATTAATTCATTTAAAATAATATTTTCACACTTTTTTTTTTTAAACATAAAATTGTATATTATTTGCTAAGAAGGTACAAGTTAATTATACGTCACATAGAAAATAGTATATCATATTCACTTTTTGAAGTATTTGAATGTGAGGTGATTAGCCCTGTGTCTACCGGTCCTTCATCCTTTGTGCATTAATCTCTTATATCTTTTCAGTAAAAAAAGAAATCCATTAGGCTTCCACAGTGCCTGTAAACATGAAAGGAAACAGCTGCATTGTAAATGTTATTTGATATGGATCATAGCACATCTTTAAAAAATGTAAACAATAAATAAATGATGATGACGATGACGATGACGATGACGATGATGATGATGATGATGATGATGATGATGATGATGATGATGATGATGATGATGATGATGATGACCTGGGCTAGCACCCGCCTATACACTTGAGTCCCCACTATAGCTAAGCTCATCTTTACTGAGTGGGTAATGTCTTGATGGGTCGAGTGAGAGAGCTCATGTTACTGGTGCTGCAAATTTGCGGGCTCATGGTCTTCGATGGGAGGCTGCTTGAATGTCCCATTGACTCCTCTGCGGCGCGTAGAAGCAAAGTATAGTTGATAGCCACTTCTTCAACCTTTCTTAGCAGCTGCAGCCTTTGATTCTCTGAGCGCACACCTCGGACCAGCTTGATAAAGGTCTGAGTCAGGTCACACAACACCTGAAAGCTGCCCGTCACCACAGCAAGCATACGCGTCGGGCTCTTCTCGACACTTGCCACTCGTCGGCAGGAACCCCGGAACTCTTTAAAGCGAACCGCAAGCTCTTGTTTGTACTCAGTGACCCGTGAGGGCTGAAGACGGGCCTCCCCTTCAGCTTGGGGACTGTTAGCACACTGCCGCAGGATAGCTAACAACTCGTTAGCATCCAGCTGGGCGTTCAGAAAGCCATCAGGCAGGGTAAACGTCTTCCCCTGCAGAGCCTGAACTCGGGCAAGGCTCCCCTCCAATGTTCCACAAGCCCGTAGGTCAATTTCCTGTGTTTGTGGTTCCTCTTCTTCCAGTTCCTCTTCCTCCCCACTGCAGTCTTCTGCATTGAGGACCTGGAGAGTTTTGCTGACTACAGGTAGGGTGCGTGAATCAATCTGCATTCCTGGAAGAATCTGAAGGGGGATAGAGTATGAGAGCTCATCCTTCTCACTGCTTTCATCCGCTGCCTCACATTTTCTGTAGCAGAAACAGAAGGAACAACACTTTTCTCTGTCATCACTATCTTCACTGGGTATGGTGAGAAGCACTTCCGCAGGCCCTTCTCTACTTTCACGTAAAAGCTCCTCACCCTGAATGAAGAACACACCCTTTTTCCCCTTCCCCTCTGCTTGGTGAGACAGGGTGTGGACCGGCTCCACAGGAGTTGGAAGCCTCAGTCCTGTGGCCCTCACTCTTTCCATTTCCCTCTCGAGACTCTTTGCTTTTGGCTTGACCTCAGCATATACGGGTGTGCTAGAGCTGTTGTCCACCTCTCCAATGCTGTAGCGCCTCTGAAGCTTTTTATACTGTGGTGCTCCCATGCAATCCGTTTGAGAGGTACATGTTGGCAAGCAGGACCCCTGCTCCCCTCTGGGCTCTCTCGACTCAAGGCTGGTAGAACGGATTCTGGTGGTCTTTAGCTCTAGGGTCTGTGGTCTCCGCGTACTGCCTTGAGTGTGAGGAGCTTTGGAGACTGCAGGCGGGGTTTTGGAGATATCCCTTTCTCTGTCTCTTTGGGATATTTCCGTAGTGGAGCCGACTGGCGTGTCAGGAAGACGCATACCTCTGCACATTCTCTTGCAGTCACAACTACGCCGTTGCTCCCGAGAGATACCCGGTGCCTTCAAGACGGGACTGGTGCGAAGTTGACAAGCGCAGGGCGTACCTGAAGGTACAGGTGAGGACCCCTGGGGCAGATACTCTCCTTGGGATGACTTGGGCTTCAGAAGCTCTTCTAGGAATTCCAGCTCATACTGTCGGACCTTCTGCAGCTGAGCCCGCCGCTCATCTGTCTCTCGCCGCATTCTGGCTGGGAATGTCGCTGACAGGAGGCTTCTGAAGCTAAGGAACGGGGCACTACGATGTGACTTCCCCTTACCACTGCTCTGCTTCTTTGAGTCACTGGCCGGTAGGGTGGAGACCTTGTCTACAGAGGAGCTGGGGTGTGTCAGCTCATCCAAAATAGGTAATGACTTTTGGGGTGGACATTTCTGTTGCTCAGGATGTGCTTTGCTCTGGGACCCCTCTGCTTTATCCTCTGCTGCTTCTTTTCTCTCACATGTCTCTGATTTCACCGGCATGTGAGGGGAATACTTTGCTTGGACTTTGGCCAAAATGGGGTCTGCTCCTCCCATTCGTACTGACAGATCTTTGCTATTTGTCAGCTGCAGACCTTTGGCCTTTAGACGTTCATCGTCTGTAGGGGAGGAGGATTGAAATACTACCATCTTCTGAATGTGTGGATCTTTGACTCTGAGCCGAGGCCCAGGCTCTACCCGTACTGGGCATGTGCAGAAAAGATCATCGATTGGAAGATGTTCATTAGAGCTTGAAGGCTTAATGGTCTCACTAGAGGCAGTCTTGGCATCCTGGCACATGTTTTTGGGGAGGTTCTGGTTGGAGGCAGTTATGTCCAGAGTCAAGAGGATAGGTAAGGCTTTGGCGGTGGGGTCATTACTCGTCGGTGCAGTTATTTTACCCTTGATGCTGTCAGAAATCTTTTGACTACGTTTTTCCACCGCCAAATTGGATAACTTCTGATCCTTACTCTCTTGGACTTTAGGTGATGGATCGGAAACTTTGAGTTCTCTTACTGACTTAGAAGGTGGGTCAACAGAATTTCCTTTGGTGGTTTCTGGTTTTGATGTCAGCTCTTCAGTCTTTAACTCGCTTTCAATAGGTTTTGGAGAGCTTACCGGTTCCCCAACAACACTTAGCACTGACGTCTCTTGACTTGGGTTGAATTTTAAAGGTACTGTCTTGCTGAGAATCACTTGTTTAGGAGGGCAACCAGCACGAATTTGACCGATAGAGAAGGCCCCAGTACCTATGGTCTGAGCAGTACAGCCGGGAATAGCCAGAGGGAAGTCCCGGCGGCAAAAGATACGCTCCTTGTTAATATGATGAGCCAGTAGGTAGGCTTGGTTCTGATGCTGCTTCATGGCAGACATCATCTCAGAGACATCAGTCAACTCTGAGGAGTTGGTCTCATGGCCCGAATCCAAAGAAGACTCAGGTGTAATGGCAGCTAACACAATCAGTCCTGTTGAAAAAAAGAAAGCACAACACTGTCAGAGTAATAGACATGAATAACAAGGCAATTATTATCAGAAAGCATCTTTCTACTTGTTAAAAATACTGTAATTCACTAATGGACCTGTTAATATATATTTAGTTATTATGCTAATAACCTATTATATGTAGCTTATTTGCTTTTTTGTATTGCATTTACAGCATGTGAGGGTGCTCTTTGGGATATACAAATAATGCTTTTAGTATTCTCATGAAGGTTAAAGCTTACTCAAACCAAACATAAATCTTTTTAGTAGTAGTCATTTCTAATTACTTGAACAGCTTACACTGTTACACTTTTAAAAAACTACAAATACATATTAGTGTATCACATATAACAATGTATTACATATAACAATCAAATATAGATTTATATGCAGTGTAAAAGAATGTCAATAAAATGTAACTGTAAATGTAAGTTCTACTGATTATTCTGTGAGTAAAATGAGGGTCTTGGCGTGAATCAGTCTTTTGACCTGCAGTCTGCGTTGGCTGTTGGGGGTGATGGGGGTAGTCTTCAGAGGCTGCCAAAGCTTCTAGGGCTTGCAAAGTGGAAACCAGGGCATCATCAAGCTCCTGGGCATGATCCCGCACGGTTCTGGTGGCCACGTTATCAATCAGTGTAACAGGCACATCTTCCTTGGCCTTGGCCACCTTCCCAGAGGCAGCCGCCGGACTGGGAGTAGCACGCTTCTTCTTTCCTCTTTTAGCGTCATCCTCATCTGAACTGTTGTCCCTGAACCCTGGAGGTGGGGCGGCGATAGCAGATGTTGGTGGTTGTAGCTTCCCCCCTCCATCATCTGCTTCCTCCTCATCCTCCTCTTCATTTCCTGGAGGAGGTATAGCCATGAGGTCCACAGCCCCACCGCCATCTCTGGATGCACAGGCAGAGGAGCAGTGCTTCCCGGAGCTGCCGCAACCATTTAATACAGGTGATAGGCCCTCTGCTCTAAGCCTGGCTTTGCATGAGTCACAGAAGTATCGGGTGGCTTTCTGAGATTGACTCATTGTTTGAGCTCGGATTCGAAAAGCTGAATTATCTACTGTGGCCTTCTCCACAGCACCAGCGACTTCCTCTGTGCTCTGCAGGGTGGGGTCAGACTTAGTGCGGGGCCTTTCAGGGGGATCCTGGGAAATGAAGTTCTCATTGATGTCAAGTTCAGCTTCAGCCTGCGTCTGGAGTTCCTGCATCTGCTGCTGTTCCCGCAGGTGGACGTGACACAGGCCCAGGTGCTGAGGCTCTGCAGGTACTAGGGCCCTGGATGACCCTGGATCCCTGTGGGAACCGTCCCGTTCCTCTCCCCGTCGCCCTGAGCTCAATGACCCTGAGGCTGCAGAGCGCGGATGGGCATGGTGAGAGCCTCTGTAATCTAAGGATAGAAGTGTCAGAGCAGTTGAGTGTTTGAGGAGTTATGAACTACTGGGGGGTGAAGCACATCTTGATGGGTAAGCGGAGGCTGGCAGCTGGTGGTCACATGAGGCGTTGTTAATATTTCAGAGATGGATGCTGAAGGTTGAAGCGCTGTTTGAGGTTGCAAGGTTAAATTCAGGTGGAATGTGATGAGATTGAGGTAGGCTAAAGATGGAGGCAGATTGAAAGAACATTGAAAATGCTGGGACGGTACTGTTTATGAGTATGCATGGTATAATCTCCAGAAGGTTACCATCTCTTCGAAAAAGAGAGGACGGTGTCTCCTTTCCACAAATCAAAATGGAGATGAGAGAAGAGACAGCAGAGGGAGCTATGGGATGGTTGGTTCCATGGTAATCTGGTTAGAGCCGTGGGTGATTTCACTCCATGTACAGATGGAGAAGCAGGCTAATGTCCAAGTCGATTGACTATAGATGGAAGGATGCCATAAATGGCCAGACTGACAATTAGATAGAAAATGTGGAGTAATGCTATTTGTAGCAGTATGTTCTTAAATACTGAGCTTTGTTAAGAACCAATATTCTGAGAAAACAGTATCACACATTATATTTCCTACATTCTCCCCCACTCATGTATACATTTTTGGATTTATATATATATATATATATATTTTTGTGATCAATACAGAAGGGGATATTTTACATACCTGCTTTGGTCAGGTGAGAGTGACCAGGTGCCCGGAAGTAGATGGTCCGCTTGGGGTCCACAAACAGCTTGTAGTAGCCAGATATGAGACAGGCAAAGTTGCTGGCATCAGGCCACTCCATAAGCAGGACCAGAGGCTGTGGGGGGTGGCAGGGTGGGGAATTAGGAGACTATTTAGGGGACAGGCAATAGGCATTGCCTGTTCTTATCATTAAAAACATGTCAAAATCATGGTCATTTCAATGGTCATTTCCCAGTGTATGTTTAATACAAGTTTCTGTATCATTCTTGTCTTTTTCTTGTTATTTGTTATCAGAGGTTCTGATACCTTTGCCTCGTGGATGGACACCTCCACCCGGGCCACACCCTGGTTCTCCCGATAGAGCTGGACCTTGGACACACGGCTGAACTCGGACAGCACCGTGGTGAGGTTGTTCTTAAGGTCAATCACGTGACTGATCCCATGACGGGGACCGACCAGCAGAGTGGTGGCTGATTGTTTCTCATCCTGGGGGGAAAGAAAACACAGGCACGATTTACAAGTATAATATCATCAGCCCGAGCTTCATTATTTGTATTGTGAGACTGCATAATCATAACATAGGACTAATATAGATGCAAATAGTAATTACCAGTCCTACAGTGTGAAACAATAATCCGCCAAAAGGTGGAAGGTCATTGAGAACACGCATGTACTGCAGCTTCCCCTGCAGAGGTGGGACCTGGGGGATTAATCATTTTAATTAATCGTTTTTATTTAACCTTTACTTGTCCAGGTAGGACATGTTGAGATTTTAAAATCTCTTTTGCAAGGGTGACCTGCAAAATAATATATGAGAGATAAATGGCCTGCCTTAGGTAGGGGCTCTCATTTTCAGTGTATTTGCGTCCACTTGGGGGCACTGTTGAGCTACATTTACAGCCACTTGGTCTGCCTTCATGCAGCAGCCCTCAAATGTGTGTTGCTTAAGATAACATCCAACCCTTACTCACACATATATACCATACAAAATGGTATTAGAATTTAATGTAAGCATTAGTAGAGTGTAGAGCTGAAGATCAACTGACAACTTAAACCTGCTCCAAATGGGATCCAGCACTAAACATGCTATCTGTAGTGAATAATTAGAGGGGGGAGGTGGTGACAGGCTGCACCTTGTTGCCTGATGGCGGTGGGTGCTGATAGGTCTTGAGCAGCTGAGATAACGACTTGCAGACGTTCTTCTCCTTCACCGTTGGCAACAGAGTGAGGGGAAGGAAGGGCTCCAGGCCCCACTCTTTCCTTCAGAAAATAAACAATTAGCCACATTGAAGAAGAGAATGAGACTGTAGAATTGACTGGAATAAGAATCTCGCCATGCTCCTTGCCTGAAGAGACCCGGTAGCAAGACTTAGTCTTAGCCTTACAACCTTGTACCCACTGGTTTAACAAGACCACCTGGGGAATATTTAAAGCATGAGTGGCTCTCCCTCGATGGATTTTACGTTGGCTTTCTAATTACTTCTCAGATTGATCACTCAATTAAAGAAAAGATATTTCACAAAGCAGTGGTCTTTGTCTCATTATAACTTGAGGAAAATGATTACTGAGTAATTTTAGTTTTTTAATACTACTGGAATTAATTATTAATCATTGAGATTCTATTTAATGAACAAACTTTGCAATGGAACCAACTGATATGAGAGGACAGATAGTGTTAATGAAATCAATGTAAAAATGGGATGCAGGGCCGATCATCTGTGATTTCACACAAGGGGAAATCTGAGGGCCTGCTTAGAAGGTGGTAACTTACTCTACATGCTTGAGGGAAATCTTCTGATTGGGCCGAGCCGAGGACACAGTGATATAGATATGAAGGGCAGCCAATTTCAGTGTGATATCCGATTTCCAGTCCATTCCAAAGCGCTCCTTGATGACGTCATTGCGACTCTGTAAACATTACAGCATATGTGTCATCTTATTTCCAGGGTTGGCGGTAAACTTCACCGGATAAAAAAACAACTTCCATGTTGGGTCGTTTGGTGCTTGTTGATTGATTGATCAATAGAAGAGCTTTTTTGAAAAGCATACAATACTCTAAAAGCCAAGTCCAGAGACTCTACTTCTGACTCTTTCTGTCTCCTCTCCAAAATCTGGCAATCGAAGAAGTAAGATTTGCTTCATTGAAAGGACACACTTGAGCCACGTTTCCACCACAGGAACTTTCCCAGGAACCTTTGGAGGGTCTCAAGTGTGTTTCCACCACAGGGACCAGGGTCTAAATTAAGTTCAGGGTGTTGTGCACTACAGTACAGCCTCAAGCTCGTGGGTCTTTAGACCGTGGTGGAAAAGCAGACAACAACGGGCTGAAGGAACCTTTCAGTTCCTTGAAAAGTAGTTCCTGGGACTAAAAGTGCCGGGTACTTTTGGTGGAAACGCAGCTTAAATCTAGCTACATGAGAGAGATCACGTAATCCCAAACCCTCTGCCATCGAGTAGACAGATCATCATCATCATTATCATCATCATGAAGACATCAAGGGTTTAAAAGACTGACACCAATCCCTCCTTTTTAAATTAAGTGCTCCAACCTTCCAAGCCTGCCCATAAATCAAGAAGTTCTTCACCTGTATATAGAGGTACTCAAACGCGGCAGGGTCCCTCCGGAGAAGGTCTGCAGGGTCCTTGGGGAAGAAGCAGATGCGGAACAGACACTTCATCCCCTGGAAGTAAGTCCTGTGCACCACCTGAGGAAAACACGTTGACATCGGCCCGGAGATTAACTATCATCGGCCCCTCGCATCCCCCCCCCCCCAAAAAAAAGATAAGCGGCATAAAATGTATTCGGAATTCATCTTTAGCACCTGCTGACTCCGCAAATGCCACAATGAGTTACGCAGTGAGGCCATTGAAGGCTGCCTTGATCTGCCTTTTATAAATGTGTCAAGGGCGGTAGAAGGTTTCATCAAAAGGGGATAACGCCAGTGCCAAACACTTCTTCACTTCTTGGTCATTGGAAGACAAAAAAAAAATCGTATTTGTCATTGTTGAGATATTTTCTGGCAATGCACAACATTTGTATTGGAAATGTGTTTAATATTAGCTGCGTGTGACAGATGGATGTTGGATGGATTGAGCTTTTTTTAATGGCCGTACGTGTGACAGAGGCTGATTGTCCTGCAGCAGATGCAGCCGCTGGCTCTGCTCCAGCCCCCCGGCTTCCAGCGCCAGCGCAAAGTGCTCGATGTAGCGTAGCGAGAGGCGGTCCTGCAGGGATGACATCACATCCTGGACAAAAACAAACAGTGAACAGGTGAGTGTGTTTGTGTGTGTGTGTGTATGGATCAAGGTAGGGGAATAGGAGTGAATGGATTGGAGCTGGCATTGGAATTACTCTTTGAGCGGTTCGCTCAAAGCTTTCTCTATTGAGACAGAGGGGTGGCATTTTGAAGACCTCTCCGGTGCTGATGGGTGTTTCTACTGGCCAGTGAATTTTTAGTAATACATTTTAATATAAATTAATGAGATTTAACGGTGGCAATAAAAAATAATATATATAAATATTATATATACATATATTTTTGGCTCTAGGATACTTTTCACGTGTCTTCTCCTGTCAAATATGTCTTTCTCACAATTGTCCTGTAATGTGCATAAAACACAATTTTTCACGTATGAAACTGTGCCTGAGGAGGAAGAACCACTAAAATATTATAGGCGTCAAGAAGAGTTGGAATATATGAGTGTGTGGCTGTAAGCGATAGCGTTAGAGATGCTCATTAGGTCCAAGGCAGCGTACAGTGCAGTATGTACACCAGAAGGATTCAAGTGCCTGAAAGGCAGAGAGCGGTGTTGCACTCGCGCTGGAAACTCGCGGCTTGTGAACTGTGAGTTTGCGTTTAAATGGTATCGAGCGCTGTGATTCACATTAAATGAAGACACAGAGGAAGTACCCCATACAACACTAAAAAACAAGAGAATACAAAGTATGCGCCTAACCTACTGCAGGGAGAGCCATGTTTTCAAGTGAAAGATAACATTGTGGAACACACTATAATAGTGCACGGCGTTGTCGGCCTTTCTATCTATTCATTTCTATGTTATATAGGCCAGCTGTGTGACTGACTTCAAAACAAATTTCCCCATGGGGGACAATTAAGTGTATCGTATCATATTGTATCATATTAAACTCAATGCTCATGAAATTGAATTAAATAGCCAAAATCTAAGATTTCCCCCCCTTAATCGTTTTTGGATCTACTTTACTTTTTTTGGTCTCCTAATGAGCAGAGCAAGCATTTCCTAAATCCAATAGAGTCGTCTAATGGGCTGCCTTAGACATGTCTGTCAACCAAAGAGCTGCCTTTGAGACAGTAATAGCCGTTCTCTGTCTGCTCTTTCCGTACTGCCTTATGTCCTTCGTAAAAGTCTATTAATAGGTTTAAAACCCCTCCAAACAATAGAAAATAGATGGAGAATACACTCTTTTTCTTTTCCGTTATACACACACACACACTAATGCGTGCGACTTGACAGTTCTTTGCATCTTTGCAGCGTATGTTGCCCATTCGGTGGATGCTCATAATACCATGATACCATAGGCGTCAGTTACGCTGGGGACGCTGGGGACGAGTACCCACCAGTTTTCGTCGAGATTCATTTCGTACCCACT
>JAOPJH010000002.1:8650787-8664275 GCA_027122575.1 Merluccius polylepis | reverse complement strand
AGCAAACAAACACTGGGTTTAATTTTGCAAAAATCCCGCTGTAAAAAGGTTAATTTTTTTTCCACGTGTTATAATTACATTTTGTTTCTTTATGTGCCCCCCCCCCCCCCCCCCTTCAGTTCATGTAGCTCAGAAGACCACGCATGCGTTAAGCTAATTACATGTGCTGACACTGAGCAATCACATGCTGGCATCTCCTGTGATGGCATTTGCCAGTGCAGTAGTCAACCGCCTGTTAACCGCTCATTAATCAACTCTTAATTGAGCCAGCCATTTGATACATGAGGACGACCTTAAGACAGAAGAATGGAGGAGTGAACGAACGGATGGATGGATGAACGGACGGACGGATGGATGGGTCGGTGTGTGAGTAGTGGACGGACGGTGGGTTCGATGGACTCATTATGGGCGGATGGGTGGATAGATGGATGCGCGTGCTTAAGGGACCGCGACACTTGAGGGATGAAAGATGATGGACAGAACAGATGACAGATGACGCGTGATTGGAATTAGGCTGTCACGTGGCGTCGGCTGTCTGTCACTCCGATCGGGACGGACACATGGCGGAGGTCCGTCCGTAACGTTGTGCTCTCAGACTCTCATGGTTTCCTCCAGAGGAAATGTGAATTTAGTTTTTTTTTTGTATTCAGGCGTGATGGAGGACACCCAAAACTGCTGGCTCCTAGGTCAAAGCAGCCACACAGAAGGACCCTGTCTAGCTCTGTCCTCACACACACGCACACACACACACACGCACAAGGTCGCCCCCTGCTGGCGCAGTACCACCCTCATAACCACATAATCTGCAATCTTTAAAACCCAGCATATTAATCACATTAACGCTGCCCCAGAGGCACACCATTTCTCAAGTGCAGGACTGTAGCATCCATCCCTACCTCCTCTTTCCTCTCCTTCTCTTCCTCCCCCCATTGCCTCCACCACAAAAAAGCTTTCCTCCCCCTCCTCCTCCGTCAGGGATTGAGGGGATCTCTCTTTTTTTTCCTGGATATAACTGTCACAACCATCCACATTTTTCCCCCCCGTTTTGTCATTTGGTGTTATTACAAAAAACCAGGGACGGACTTTCTTAATGACCGCTCGAACAAAACGGCGTCCGCCCATCCGACCCAATGACGCAAAATAGAGGGCAGCAAACACAATTACGTTTTCTCGATAAAGTCCCTCTTTAACTCGCGGTTAAGAGCGACGCACACGCACACACACACGCACACATACACCGAAACCAGTGTGGTACAGCTTATCCCTGCGCTCAGTGCTTAAGCAGCGATGCTTATGCCAACAAGTCCATTAAGCTCTTGCCAAGGTCCTCGACTTGCGTAACTCGGTTGCAATTTTTGAAAAATACCATACGACGCCTTTCAAAACACGGACTTCAAAATACCCCTCTCTCCATAAACACCAGGATGTCTTCCATCTGGGCCGCCGCGTCCTAAATCAGATGAGTGTCTCTCCATATGTTCACTTTCCATTTCTTATTTGCTCTCAAACCTCTTAATACCGCTTCTATCTACTTATGTGGCGTCGTGAGGAAGTCGAGCGGCTGCCTACGAGCGTGTGCTCGAAACTCCGACTGTATCCTACACACTCGACTTGGCGCACAACGACCGCATCGCCGCGCAAACCCGCGTGACACAAATCACTCGATAATTGAGCCGCCGCCCCGTTCCGATGCGACCGAAACCCCCCTGCGGTTTTCCTTGACGAAACGCAAAACTACATTTGTTTTCCACTTTCAGAATACTCTCTCTCTCTCCCTCTCTCTCAAATGATATCTGCACGCTCACGCGCACACACACACACACACACACACACACAGAATCATCCACAGATTCACTCACATGAGCGCTTGACACAGACAGAAGTGGAAAAACAACATCCGACATCCACTTCCAGCACCCGAGTTCTCTCTGGAGGGATGCGGTGCCAGCGTCTGTCACAACCACAAGCAGATCGCGCGGAGACAGGAGTCGATGCCGCCGCGGCACCCAGACAGCGACAACAAATAGACACACACACACACACACACCAGGAGAGAGAAGCGCTCCGCTTAAGAGCTAGCTCACCAGCCGCTAAACACGCGTGTGGCGTGCCGCGATGGAGAACGGCCTCGGTTCTCCATCGCGGCCGCCACACGCGTGGTTTTCGGTTTCTTCGGCGGCCTGCTAGCGCTTCGTAGCTACGTAGCTACGCAGCAGGCCCTCGTGCGGGCCCTCAAACACCCTCTCTCCCAAACACACAGGTTGCGCATTTGGAGCATTTGTAAATGGGGAAAAACGCCGTCGGACCACCAGCGTGGCGGCGGACGGGAAGTGGCGCTTAGCGTACGACGACAACAACAAACAAATACATCAATGACACCGATAAAACACCAATGGATAAATAAACCCAAAGTGGGTCCTTACGGTCGCTGCAGAAGGAGCCTCCATAGGACGTCATGGTGCAGTCACAGCTGAAGCCCTCCCACTGTTGGAGACACACGCCCTGGTTATAGCAAGACTCCTCCGTACAGGTGGTGCTGGGTCCTGTGGGGGGGGGGGGGGGAGCCGGGAGGGGAGGACGGGTGAGTCAAGACGGAAGGCGCCGGGTTCGAATCCCCGATGCCCGCGGTCTAACCTGTGGGAGGGTGTCCTTGAGCAAGACGTCAGAGCAGCTCTGCTTGTTGTTATTTGATTTTTAAAAAGACTGTTGTACGTGTTTTGTGGTTTCGGGGCACAGGAATTAATTAAATGAATATGCGTTGAGCTGAATGAGTCACTCTGGATAAAGGCATCTGCTGGAGAGTTTGTACATCGCAGATAGAAATCCGGCTTGATCAAAAGTGAAGTTAGGGTGGATTAACTATTGATGATTTAGTGGTTTGGATTCTGTCCAAAGGGACTTCAGATAGGCGTCATTAAGGAGCAGGCGAGGGCTTCGGGAATCTTTGCATCAGGCTGTGGACACCAGGGGATCGAACCCGGTATATTTTTTTGCTCAGAGTCGACCACCGTAACCACTACACAACCCTACAACCCCCCCCCCCCAAAACATTTTCATGTTTACTCTGATCAAAGACTTTTTAATTAACTTCTAGTCGTGGAGATTTGTTATTTTACCACACAGTGTGGTATCACGCAGCCCTGTACTACAACAACAACAACAACCACAACAACCACAAAAACAACAACAAACGAAGGAAAAGATAAAGAAAACGAAATAAAAGCCACAAAAAATGCCACAAAAAAAAAAAAAAGTCCAAAAGGACGTGGAATAGCGTTAATCAGATTCACAATAGCGTCTGTTGGCTGGGCTGGAGCTGATTTGATTAAGGCTGCTTAGGAATGTATTCAGATTGAGTTTGACATTAATTCAAGGTTGAAGCGTTGGCGTGGAGCTGGTGATGCTAGCGGCCCATTTGACTTGGAGATGAGGAGAGGAGGTGTGGGCACCTTGGGTTTAATATCTCCACTGAGGGTGGAGTGTGTGTGTGTGTGTGTGTGTGTGTGTGGTGGAGGGGTGTGTGTGTGTGTGTGTGTGCGCATGAGAACACATGGTTGTGTGTGCGTGAGAATGCATGGGTGTGTGTGTGTTCGTGTACAATGTACATGTACACAGACTACATGTGTGTCAGTGTAAGCGTGTGTCTGTGTGCGTTTCTGTGTGTGTGTGTGTGTGTGTGTGTGTGCTCAGGTCAGTGCTCATGTAAATGAATGTATTTGCGTGTGTGCGTGCGAGTGTGTGTACGTGAGCATAATGTCTGTCAGTGTGCGTGTGTGTGTGCGTGTGTGTGCCATGGATGGCTAAAGACATTTAAATTGTCAATTAGGAAGAGCCCAGTGGACGTGATTTCTCGGCGGGATTCAAGCCACTCAGCGACGGATCGCTGAATTAAACGTGATTGGTTTGCGTTTGAAAAGACCAACATTTCTTCGGGTCGGGGAGATGAGTGGCAGCGTGGCGGGGGGGCCCGGGGGCCGTGTCTCCCGGGACCTAGACAGCCTCTTCTCGGTGTGTTTACTGGTTCAATCAGGAAAAAAGGAAACGACCGGGAGAGGGGTGAGATGTGCTTTCGCCTTTTGCCGTCACGGCATTTTAAAGCGAGGGAGCGGTGGTAGTGATGCGTGTGTTGGAAAACTTCCCCAGGTACTTTGAGTGCAGCCGCTATGTTGTTGTTTAATGACGTACTGGTTCATATTTTGGGGATGCTTTTATCCAGAGCAACATCCGGTGATTTTCTTTTTAGATGCATGTCATTAAGGAGCAGGTAGGGGTCAGGGGGCATCTTGCTCAAGGATTCCTACAGGTTCAACTGTGGGCATTGGGAGATTGAACCCGGAACCTTTTTGGCTGGGAGTGAAACCCGCTAACCACTGCTAAGACTATCCTGTGCCCTTTAAAAGTGTCTTAATAAACCCGGTGATTTTGTTTGCGCTCTGAATACATTCAGGGCCGTGGAGAGCAAGGTGAGGAAATCTAATTTGTTGCCCGCAGTGAAAAAAGCCCCGATGACGTCATCAGTGCATATTTACATGACGTCACCAACAGCCAATCACATCTCACTTTCATCGCAGAGCTCCTCTCATTGCCGAAGGGACACATTTTTCTGGTCCGGTCGCGACCATAATGCGCAATATGTTATTAAAAAGGGGTTTTGGTTCATGTTTTAGATTAAGTCTTAGTTCAAGAGATGGAATATGGACCATTTATTTGATGATTCGGTGGGTGTGTTGTAAACAAGTGACTCGGCAAAAGGACCAAGGATGAGTGATGAACACGAGTGATGTTATATTCTCCATCTTAGAATAATGCTTACGATAGTTAGATAATATGAATGTTAACTTATCATTTTTTTTTATCATCAATTTAAATTCTGAATAGAAATACCTTAAATAGAATACATAGAATATAGAATAGAATATTGAAGCTTGTGGTGGAGGAGGAGGTGGTGGAGGAGGTGGTGGTGGTGGAGGTACTGGTGGAGGAGGTTGTGTGTGTGTGTGTGTGAGGGGGGGGGCTCATTAAAAACACAATTAAACGCCAGCATCTCCCAACAGCCACGGTTCAGCTCCAGCCTAATTTGTTTCCGCTCAGATAAACATTCAAGTGTGAGCGACGCACAAATGGACCAATTAAAACACACCAACAATGATAGGAGATCAAAAAAAAAAAAGAAAGATATTAGGCTGGATTCAAATCCAATCAATTCACTAGCCATTCAATCCGTAAAAAAAGAAAAACAACTCCCAAAACATTGCTATTTTATCAGCCAACTCCACCGCCCACGTCGCTAAATAATTACTGGCTAATAACAGACTCCCCTGAGAGGCTAATTGAGTGCAGTGTCATGATTAATTCGGAAAGGCAACACTATCAAAATCACTTCAACGCGTCGCGCCGCCGCCGAGTATCGATCGCGTTTTCGCCGCCGCATGCTTCAACTGTGGGGTATTTGGTGGGCGCTGGTGGAAGCGTGCGTTCGCCAGAGCGCTGAAACAAATGTCTGCCGCGTCGTGATTGGTGCGCGATCAATCTGTTCGGGGAGGCGTCGGGCGAGACGCGTAAACAGCGGAGGAGCCAGCCGCCGTCCCAGTTGTCACCTGCATCCAACACGGCGAACAGCTGGGCACAATTTGAAACATATGGTTGGCGTAGCGAAGGCGAAGGGCGGGGGAGTGAAATAGAGACGGCTATGGGATTCGTTTTTTTTTGTTCATAGTCCAATAGCCGCTAAAAAAAAAGCTAGCAGATCTGTTCGTTATATTTGATCGGAAGTGTGCGCAAAAATAAACGGTGGACGCAAATGAGCAGCGAATGAGCAGAATCCCACACCCGTAGTTTCATACATTTGCTTTGTCTCGCTATGGTGGACCTTGGGGACGGAGAATACCAGTCCTTTAAACCAGTGGTTCTCAACTGGTCCAGCCTCAGGACCCACATGTGTCATTAGTCATTAAGTCACGACCAAAAAATACAAAAAAATATTTACCAATATTGTAGTAATCAACAATGCCTTCATCTATTGTTAAAAACATGGAGCAAACAAAAAGCTGCAACAATTAGGGCTAAACTCAAATGCATAGTAAGCCATTGAAAGATGAATTAACATTAAACCATTCATGGGCTTCTTTCAAAAGTTGAAGGTTTGGCACATGCTCTGTGACCCACTCAAAATGCCTTCAAGACCCACTTATGGGTGAGCGACCCACCAGTTGAGAATTACTGGTCTAGACTTTGGTTGCAATGTTGAAACTCCAGCCTTTGCCGGCACTGGAGTTGGACACTGGAGTATATTGTGACTCAGTTCATGCCGTCCGGCTGTTTGTGTCACGCCAATGAAACGCCTGGCCTGGTTGACTGCACAAGGGGCTTAACCAATGTCTTTTCTCCCCTTGCTCTCTCTGCAGCATCTCGATGGAAGAACATGTACTGCAGCCCCAGCTCAACAGAGGCTGGCTCAGCAGGCTCAGGCCTGGTCTCCCCCGGGTACCACAAATCAACTAACAAATCCCTACTAACCTGTGGCAGCTCAGGTATGGCCGCATGACATTAACACACCTTGCTCTTGGTTGCCTGCGCAACACTGCACGAATATTGTTGATCTTGGGTGTTGTTTTTTTACGGTATAAAAAAAATGTAATAACATTTCTTCTAGAGGGATCACAAAGACAGGTGGGAGGTAAAATTGAATGTGTTGCCCTTTCCTCTGTGTTGTGTGTTGCTAATCCTGAAATGTGGAACCAAATTAATGAGCTGGGGCTTTTAATATTGGGTTTGCTTAAAATACACAATGATTTCACCTTTTTAATATTGCCTAATTTCCTCACAATGCGTTCCTCTTATGTGGTGCAAAAAAAATTGATTTGTGCTTGAGTTGTGAAAACACTGCAAGTACATCTTTGCATGAACTTGAAATGCTTTGCTTGTGGTGAGCCTTTCTAATGTTGGACCTTTTACATAACCAAAACCTTCCTGGATGTTGACATTGTTGTCCATACCAGTCTGTCTCTGTCTGATCGAAGCGGCTGTGTGTCAGACAGACAGACAGGCCTGGCAGGGTGTATTTTGCATGCAACATTTTTGCAGTACCAGCAGACAAGCCTTCTAGTATAAACTCTGTTTGACTTGTCTGGGGTCAGAGTGTCTGGGCCGGGTATGTCAAAGCAGGCAACAACTGCCTTACATAACCTCAATAGGGACACATTTTAACAGGAGTAACTTTTTCTTTCTTTTTTTAAGTCCCTGTAAAGCAAAAGAAAATGTGTTTTGTTATGTGTTATTAACCACCCAGCCAGGGGGGATGGGGGGGGGCCTCTTTCAAGTGTCAAATGCCACTATGACCTGAAAAATGGATGCTCGTTCTAGCAGTGTTTTTGGACTTGTGCAGCCGTACATCTAAGAGCCACCAGAGCCAGAATACGTATCCTTCGCTCCTCATTTGCACAAAGTTGAGTTCTCTTCTACTTTTGTGCAAATCCTGGGCATGCGGCGATACTCGCCACCTTTGTGAGGCGACCGCCATGTTGGTCCGGTTTGCAATCCAATACAGCCCAAGCATTCGTCCAATCAGGTGCAGCCAGGAAGTGTTTGCACGTGACAACCACGTCATCACTCACATTCTGACCAGTGGTTCAACTCTATTACGCTGCCTATGGAAACCCAGCATAATCTAGTTGTTGTATATTGTTAGGGGCGAGCCACCATTAAGCCCCACCCAAAAAAATCCTGAACACACAAATTGTGAAAAACGGTCTTACTCCACAATTCAGTACTACATGGTTCTTTCTTAGTTTTCAGCAATTACTTTCTAACGTGTGTAATGTGTTTTAGAAACAAATCTCTGAATTTGCGTTACAGGGACTTCAAGTATGCCGTCTTTGTACATTGTCCCATTTTGAGAGCCATTGTGCCGAGCGGTGTGCGCTCTTGTCTTGCGTCACTTCATTCAGTGTTGTGCTTCAATGTCGGCAGGCCTCGTGCGTATGCACTCAGCCCTGAGCTCTCAGTCGTCCATCGACAGCGAGCTCAGCACGTCGGACGACTCCATCTCCATGGGCTACAAGCTGGCGGATCTCACCGACGTCCAGATAATGGCTCGCCTACAGGAGGAGAGTGAGTTGAGGCGTTATGTAAATGATGCACATGTGCACACATGGCCAGACCGATTTTTGTTTTTGAAAATCCACTCTGAGAGAGCACCGCAAGTGCACTGGCTGGTAAAGAAATAGTAGGCGTTACGAGCCCCTTTCACCAAGCACCTTTCATACTTTACTTTTCGCAATTGTCTTTCAATTTGCTTCTACATTAAATTGGATTGTATTCAGTGTGGCGTTCTTTTGGCCTGCAGGTGGCGCTGCATCGCTCCTTATGTGCTTTTTTACAAACGTGCGTGTGTGTCTGTGCGTCTGTGTGGGCAGGTCTGAGGCAGGACTACGCCACCAGCTCAGCCTCGGTGTCCCGTCGGAGCTCCTCTGCGTCGCTGCAATCGCTGCGGCGCGGGGGCACCTACAGCGACCAGGAGTTTGACAGCTACAGCCTGGAGGACGAGGAGGAGGCGGTCTACTACCCCGTGCCACAACAGCGCCACCGCTTCACCCCGTCCCCCTTGGGCTCGCCGCGGTGCCTGTCCCCCTCCACCTCCAACCACGGCCAGGAGCGCGTCAGCCGACTCGGGGCTCCGCGCACGCGAGCACCCAGGCGCTCTCTCCAGGGCCCCAGCCCAGAGCTGCTCAAATTCGCCAAGAGCGAGGGTAAGCCTGCTGGGGTCCGTGTTCTTACCGCTGCACCCTTGAGCTGGGTTCACACTGATCGCACTGATCACCAGTCACAAATTACCGTAACTAGTGCAATGCCTGTTCAAAACTTTGCTGCAGTGTAACATCTCCGGTCTCCTGTGTTTCTTCATCTGTTCTTGAATGTGCTGTAGCGAGCAACGGAGAGCGAGGGCTGCTGTCGTTAACGGCTAACGGCTCGCTATTTGGAACCAGGCAATTTAGCTATTTGGTACCAGGCTATTTAGCTCTTTGGGACCAGGCTATTTCTGGGGACAAAAGTGTTAATTCTGCTCGCTTTTCTCTGGTCGCTCTTTCTTTGTGTGTTCTTGAATGTACTGTAGCGAGCATCGGAGAGCGAGCTGTACCCAGCATGCGTTTGGGGGTGTAACAGTTAACCGGGGTCCGCTCTCAGTACGCTTGCGGTACTAACGCACTACTAATAAATATGTTCTTGTAGATCTCAAAAGCTAGCACTCCACACTGCACTTCCTTGGGTCCTCAGCAATACACCCGCTAAGCGTGAAGTCGATCAGATGAACAGTTGTCGAAGAAAATCGTAGGACAGACAAGAGACTCCTCCATTTATAGTTGGATTAGATGAAACGGTGACCTGGTGTGGTTTGTGTTTTACCTCAATGTGCTGTGTGTGTGTGTGTGTGTGTGTGTGTGTGTGTGTGTGTGTGTGTGTGTGTGTGTGTGTGAGTGTGCGTGTGTGGTTGCAGAGGAGTTAAGACACAGCATGCCCAATCTGGCGCCCCGCACCAGCCTGCGTTCCCTGGAGGCGGTCAGAAACAGCCGCAGCATGGAGGCTAACCTCCAGAGCTCTGGCAACCGCATGTCCCGCCTAAACCACTCTCCCTCCACAGGTAACCCCACCCTTCTCACCTGGCCTTCTACCTCACCCACTCCTGTGGTGTTGGTCACACCGCTCCCCCCCCCCCTACCACTCTACCTCCGTCACACCTCTCCCACTTGCCTGTCCGCCACAGACTCCTTGCTCCTTGGTTACAGGTGTCGCCCTCTTATTGTACTAAAACTCTTTGTGTGTTTTAGCTACAATGTCCCAAAGCACGGCTTCACATTGTCTTCCTTACAATACGACCAATTCCGAACGCTAAGAAATATACAGGTTAAATATTGTCTCATGTTATGTGCGTACTGCACGTAACACAATACTGCCTCCTCTATAGGGCGGTGATTTACTGCCTCGGGGGTACACAAGGTTTATTTTTTGTTTGGAGAAACTGCTTTTTGCAATGAGCTCCTCTGCTACTTGCTACAAATAGCCTCCTATACTGTATTTGAATCTGCATTTGTGTGATTTTTTATTTTTTATTTTTGCCAATATAGTTTTTGTGATTTTCAGTCTATACTGGTAATAACATTTCATAGGGAAACTGATTTTAGTGGAAAGCTTTAGCTTTATCATTCATAAAGTAGAAATGAACCATCTTCCATGTTCAACAATGTTCTTGTCTACGTGGGTTATGTGCAATAGAATTGACACCGATAAAGGTAAAAGGTGACGATGTCCTTGTAAGGCCTTAATACTAGCACAGAAGGTTTTCGACTGTACTCATGTCTTACTGTGCCCCCACCGGTATTGCACTGAAGGTATCGCGTGCAGTCGACTGCGCGCCAACGGCCAGTCCCCTCTCTCCATGCGCACTCCGGTCAAAGCCATGAACCCCGTAGGCTCCATGACGACCTCTCGCCAGCCTACCAGAGGACTGCCGGTGATCCAGGCGGCGCCAGCCGGGGCGGGCAGGGTCCAGTCCCCGGGCCCCACCAACGGGGGAGGCTACGTACCCGGGAGGGTGTCTGCAGGAGCCGGAAGGCCGGCTGCCAGCAGAGGGCAGACCGCACCGGCCACAAGAAGCAAGCTCTCGCAGCTGGGCAGGAGGTGAATCCTTTTACTGGTGATTTTGAGATATAAATACATGTAAGAATTATGTGGCATGATGGCTTTATAATAATAACAATAATAAGTCTTTATTTTGTCTAGCGCTTTTTTAAGATACACTTTACAGCAAGAATAAAATCACATAATCAAAACATTGTAAAATAGCAGCATGGATAACCTTTAGAATAAAATAGTTAAAATTGGGGCCAGAAAGAATTGTTTGTATTTCTGCCCTGTAAAATAAATGGTAATTGTTTTAAAAATGCGATGTCTCATAAGGAATAGCCTTCATTGTTAGTGCTACCGCTATACTATTGTACACGGTAAAGACTTAACTTTTTTTTGACAGGTCTTTGGGGATGACTAAAATGTCAGAGGACGCCTGGAAAGATGGCTGCTACTGATTCCTGCGCCGTGGTTACAAAAAGAAAGGAAATAATTGATCGAGAGACTTCTTTGCATCTCGTCTCTTACCTCGCATAGTACAAAGGAAGGACTCTAGTGCATTCAAACGTTATTCCTGATAATCCACCAAGCTGAACCTGTAGATAGGAAGCATCTCTCGCCTAGCATGAACACCTAGCTCACAACGTAAAACCTAAACGAAGGTACAGAAACTTCCACTTGTTCTATGGACCAATCCAGAGCTTCCAGAAGAAATTGTGTTGTCGGTTTTATAAAAATAATTTTATATCTGAATCGGAAGAGACTGTTGTAATAATGGTGGTAGTTGACTATCCTGTTTAATTTAAATGAAGGTATGATTTGTTTGTCCTTATTTTGATCCTATTTGAATTCCACTCAATGAAGGCAATATGGTTTGTTGCATGCCTGGTTCTAGTCCCCTCTCACAGTAGTGTGTAGCCTTTGGACTATGATGTAATTGTTGATATGTCCTATATTTGAAGCCTTCCATTGTGGTGATCGGTGCGATTATGAACGTTTGAGCGGTTGTATGTGAACATGTTTGCTGTAATCGTGTTTTTCTCTTTGACATTGTAACGCAACTTGTCTTTTAGACCACACTGCCCTTATAATCATAAGAATCATTGTAAAAAAAAAACACAACTAAAAAAAAAACATCTGTTTGTGCCATGGTGCATTTCAGCTGCACCACCCTTAACTCCCGATACTCTGAAGTACAATTTGGTACGGCATTTTTACTGCATATCTAAAGATGGCTTGAGAGTTTGGCACTGTAATAAAAGACAATGTTAATGTTAATAGGCCTTGTACCGTGACAGGTTTTGCACCCTCAGGAAGAGTGCCTCTTATAATTGGAAGCTGTAAAGAATATAAATAAAGTCTTAACCAAATCTCAATTGTATGTATTGCTTGCTTGCTTTCTTTCTGTATCTGTGTATTTGTGCATTACATACTAATGTACACAATAATTGAAGAAAATCCCTTCCAGGAAAGAGACTAGTGTGGTGATGTTTTTATTTTTTTTTGGGTATCGACCCATGATATCAATGACCACACACACACACACACACCAACAAAATGGCCTGCAGGCCCTCAGTCGGTGCCCTCCCCAAAGTGCAGCGCAACTCATAAAGTATCCACACGGGAATACACCATAATCAACCAAAACCCCTATAGTAACATCGCCATATCGCAAAACCGTGCGGGGGTCCATAAAAAAAAACCGACGGCGTTTGTTTAACGCCACTATTGCTCCCCTATGCATGACGCAAATAGTAAGGGATCAGCGGTAAAAAACGAGGCCACGCATTGTCTTGCCCCCCCCCGCCCTCCCTTCGCTTGTCAGGAAGCAACCTGATTGGCCGAGGCCTAGCAAAGAGTGGCCGCGGATCCAAAACTGCAGGCCGCACTTTAGCCCAACCGTCCAAAAAATAAAACCAAAACAATAACAAGGCGCGGTCGCGAAGGGGAAGAAACGCCGATAGACTCGGACGACTTCGCCACCCAGGTACATCATATCCTAACTCGGTCGCGAGTATGTGCGGCGTCGGGCCCGTGGGGCCCAGTCGGCCGGTAGCGGGCCTCCGTTCAGACCTCGGCGGAAACAACATGGTGGATAGCGCTATAGCGCCAGCTAGCTTAGCATGCTAGCTAGCGCCGCCGTCCCGCAAAAATAAAGCGGAGCGCCGGGGAATAATGACCGCGCAGACTGCGGCTTTTATAGTGGATTTGTCCCCGGGGGGGTGTGTGTATGCGTGGGGCCCCGTATCACTGCGGCGTGGGGTTTAATGTAATTACGGGACACGTCTTTTTCACGGTGTTTTCACATTAGCATTTTTAGCTCCACAAAATGGCGATTGGAATCGGGACGTATCGTAGCTCGCGCTAGCTAGTTAGTTAGCTAGCGCTCGTGGGTGGAGGGCGGTAGCCGCCCTGGCTGCGCGTGTGTTGCATAACGTTTGCAGTGCTTTCATTGGCGGCAATGGGGGGGGGGAACATGTTGTGAAGCGTGTGTGGTTTTGCTGCTACAAAAGTGACACGATAAAGTGTGCCACGGCAACTGGCATGCACTAACCACATCCTTATCAAAAATAAAGCGGGTTGTTTGTCTGTCTGTCTGTCTGTCTCCCTGTCTCTCCCCCTCCCCTCCCCTCACCTCACCTCACCCCACCCCACCCCCATCGCCGCCACCACCACCACCACCAGAACCACGCTGCCGGACCACAGGAAGATTAGACAGCAGGGTCCGCCGTTTCAATAAACTTCGCGCAGTCCACACGTTACCGACGATTAATGTCCCTTTCTATAGGAGGGCGTGGTTTGTGGGGGGGGGGCGGGGGGGGGGGGGGGGGGGGGGGGGGGGGGGGGGGGGGGGGGGGGGGGGGGGGG
>JAOPJH010000002.1:8570237-8596306 GCA_027122575.1 Merluccius polylepis | reverse complement strand
ATTGAAATATCTTTAGATATCTTCATGCCGCCATTTATTTTTTTCTTAGGCATCAATGTTACAGCATCAGCCGTCCTATATATAGCCTATAATATAGATCAACTCCTATTCATTTCACTACTAAAAAATGAAAATGGACACGTGATTTTTATTTATTTTTTATTTTATTTCGGTGAACATCTAATTCAATTCAATGTATGCATTTATGAATACGTAATTGAAACGTGAATGTGCGTTTCCAGAACAATCAGGGCAGGGCGGAGCGGGTGATTTGCCGCAATGTTTTTGGCGTAACCGTAAACGTCTCACTGCACCAGTATCATATCAATGCGCACAGCGGTGTCCAACGTACCCTATTTTCTTACGTCCCAAAAACCCAAGTCTACAGGAATCAAATATCGCGCAGATGTTAAACCGACGAGTGTCCAAAACGTGAACCGCCCGTCGGCGGTTTTTTGTTGTTGTTTTGCCTGCGCCGCGCGGATCTAGTCTACGCTCAGAAAATGAGTCCCAACTGCACTCCGCCATTTTACCTCTCACTCACGCAACCTCATTGTTGTGAAGAAGATTAGCGCCAACGGCTCCGTCCAGACTGTATCGCCACGCTCCGTGTGTTGGACCTCGCCATATTAAAACCAACACAAAAAACCAACAACGTATTGAGGTAACGCTCGTCGCTAGACATTGTCTCAACCGACGTATTTAACTTAACGACGGATTTAGCGCGGCGGTTGGGACTGCGGGTCTCTGTGCGTGCGCGCGCACGCGTGTGTGTGTTTGCGGCGCGTGCGGCGGGTCGGCTTTCCTCGAGCGCTCCGTTGTCGTTGGCGACGTTGCAATAAAGGTGCGCGAGCCCCGTCGCTAAACCTCATGGTTCTTGGCTCCGCGGACACGGCCGACGGTTCCCCGAAGCCCACCTCCTCCTCATCCTCCTTCTTCAAGCAGTACAGCCTGACCACCACTACCACCACCACCACGGCGGCGGACGACGACACCAAGACCGACGCCATGACGAGCTCAGTGGGGAACGTGGCGGACAGCACAGGTACCTTCTTTGCTACACTGTATGCTAGCATTAGCTTCATGGCGGCGGCGGTGGCTGGGGGGGGGGTCGCCATGAAGGCCGCAGTGTGTCCTTCATTCATAATCGGTACATTTAGTCAAATGTGTGTATTGTGTGTGTATATGTTGCGTGCAAAAAACCTCAAACAAAAATACTGTTATTGCTATTATGGCTATGCAGTAATGCAGCGTATGCTATAGGCTAGCATGACGCTGTGTGTTCCGAGTCAACGATAATGGCGATGCATACATTTAGTGGTATGGCTGACTGCAGGCCTACTGGTTGTTTTTTTTCTGGTTGGGGTTATTATTATTATTTTACATTATTATTATTATTTTTACAGGAAGGTGAGCATTTGCGCGGTAGTTAATGCAAACTCACGACCTGTGAAATGTAAATAGGGTTAGGCTCAACACACACACACACACACACACACACACACACACACACACCACACAGGGTAGCTTCATCACCGTATTGTGGTTTTATTGCATTTAACTGATTGCAACAATGCCCATTATGTAATCCCATGCACGCCTCAGTGAAGTGGATTGCACACATGTTTAACAACTCAAACTCTAAAATAAAAAAGAGGTTAGAAAAATAAAATGGTAGTACATATTTATTATGGCATGGCGCCCAACTGCCAAATCCTGTATCAGGAAAAGCTGACGATAGGCTGCATAACTGGCAGTTATTACCCCAACGCCTGTTCTAATGTATTGCAATGCACATCATTTAACATTCACATGTAAGCAGACTACATTTACTCCTACAGTAATTTGGGGGAATTTGTGGCAAAACTACTTTTTTAATTATTTTTTATTAGTTCATTTAGCCAAGAATTCATCAGTCTGTCATTCCTTATTTGTATTTGTCTGGCCCATGTTCTTCCATCACCTCTAACATGTGATTTCCCCCCTCCTTGGGTTGTGTTGGTGCTCCAGAACCAACAAAACGTATTCTTTCCTTCCAAGGGCTGGCAGAGTTGGCGCACCGGGAGTATCAGTCAGGGGACTTTGAGGCGGCAGAGCGCCACTGCATGCAACTCTGGAGGCAGGAGCCTGACAACACAGGCGTGCTGTTGCTCCTGTCCTCAATCCACTTCCAATGCCGTAGACTGGACAGGTGAGGTGGGAGGGGTGGGAGATGTGTCGGTTCAACCCACACGTAGCCACCATGGGAGGCAGGAGCGGTGCTGGCGTTTAGCCCACTGACTTTGACAACATGGCAGCTTGGTGCTCTGGAGAGTCAGACGCAGCTGCTTTCCCCGAGTTTTCTGTTTCTATTGGTCAAGTGTGTCTGAAGTGTCTTCCATGCCCTTTACTTTCCTTCACAGGTGGTCACACGTTTTACAGGTTTCAGCTCACACTTGGTGGTTTTCCATTAATTCTTACACATGGGTTTGTGATGTAATGATTTTGATGATGTAATGAATGATTCAAGAGTGCAAGTTGGTTGGTCTAGTCCATTGCGATGACCTGATCAAAGCAGTGCGCTTGTGTCATACTGAAAATATATTTTTTATTGCATATATTGTGTACCAATGGGTTGGGCACCAACCTAAAATTTCCCCCCCCCCCCCCCCCCCCCCAGGTCTGCTCACTTCAGTACCTTGGCAATCAAGCAGAACGCAATGCTGGCTGAAGCATACTCAAACCTTGGCAACGTCTTCAAGGAGCGTGGACAACTGCAGGAAGCCATAGAGCATTATCGGCACGCCCTGAGATTGAAGCCGGACTTCATCGATGGATACATTAACCTGGCAGCAGCACTGGTGGCCGCAGGGGACATGGAGGGAGCAGTGCAGGCTTATGTGTCAGCCTTACAGTATAACCCTGTAAGTGAGACACACACACTGTCTGTCTTCCTCTATGATGATTCATATTGGAGTACAATAATTGGTATAATCAGCCATGCTGGGTTTTAAATATTTTTGGTTTGTTTCCTCATCCAGGATCTTTATTGTGTCCGTAGTGACTTGGGCAACTTGCTCAAAGCCCTGGGCCGTTTGGAAGAGGCTAAGGTATGTCATCCAGGGTTACACTTCCAAAGCTGTTTTTTTGTTTTGTTTTATTTGCTGTCCTTTTTTTTATTTGGTTCTCCAGAGAAGGATTTCATTTAATTACAAAGGCAGTATAGATTTTTTTTTTTGTTATTGCGGCCTCATTTTTCCCCCCCCACATTTTTAAGTCTCATGGCCTCATCCAGGCTTAGTTACAGCCTCCAACGCCACTTGAAGACCCTGAAAATATAGCCTTCTCTTGTTAACACCAAGTTACAACTACCAACCACACCTAGTTGACGGGAACATTCAGGAGCATTTTTTAATCTATTCACCCAACAAGTCATACCTTTTTTGTCTCTTGTCTTCTCAGACAACCTACCCTTATTTTGTAGATTTAGCATAATTGTAATGGGCACATTGCCTTTCTCTCCACCTTCACCACTGGCTGCCTTAGTCACAAAATCCTTTTGTTGTTCCCTGAACTTAAACTGGGTCCGCCCCACCCCTTTTTAGGAAGAAAGGCTCGAGTTTTCAACTTCAGTGTTTTAAGTGTCATGTGACATTTTGAATCGTCATTCTCTATGCTGAGTAAAGCAGACTTTGGAGGAAAATCGCTGGCTCGGTCTTTGAGGAATAAATGAACTGAAGTTAGTTCTTCAATGCAATCCAACAGATAAGATGGTCTCTAACCAAAACGATGTACTCCATTATTGTCCATGTAAGCCCAAATAGAACGTATCTCATGCTGACTTTGTCTCAGCGCAAAACGTAACCTTTTTGGTACATCTTTTTTTATTTTGTCTAGTACTTTTTTATTTTACCATTTAGTATTCATAAGGACACCATAGCTTGTCTGGGTCGAGCATTAAGATGTGGAGTTCCAGTCTCTGGTTGAAGGCCATCTTATTTGGTGCTAGAGGGGGGTTCAGGAGTGGGGAGAAGCTCCAGGGAGTTTCAAGCTCCCCCTGCTCTGTCGCCCCGCCCCCCCGCGCGCACGCTAAGGACCGGTGGAGTGTGCGCGCTCATGAGCTGTCTTCCTGACCCTCAGCGATGCCCTGTCATGGCTCACCGAAGGCCCTCCCACAGCACTCACTAGCCTAATCAAGGGTGGGTTGTGATCATGATTGCCCCCTGCTTTGTAGCTGTAATCAACCACCCCAGGGCGGTCGGTAGTAATGGGCGGGTTGTTAAAGTCCAACGGGTTTTAGCGGGAGTTTGATCTGGAGGCTGGGGAGTGGCCGGCGCTGCGCCAGGCGGACAGCTCACTATCTGCACTCCACCGCCTGCGTCAGATGCTGCGTTAGAGAGTCACAATGAAACCGTACAGAGCAACAGCAATGACCTCTTCATTTCAGAGCTGTGGAGGCATCTAGATACAAATGATTGAACCACAGGCTTCTTCCCCCCCCCACCACTATCTCATTGGCCGGGAGTCAAGAAAGCAAGACAGGAAAATCCTAAGTATAAGAGCTGTGTCCGAATAGGAAAAAAAGAATCTCAAGACATGATAATTATTCTTTTTACTTTTGAATATGCAATGATATGATACCCAAAGAAATGTGATCAGTTCATTTGGGGAAGATCAAGCCAGCAACCCTTCCTCCTACTCTAAAAGTTGTTAAACTGTGTTAAAACTACAAAACAATTCATAATCACAGGACATCAAAGCCTTTCTTCCCTCCCTTTTACCCTTTTCTTTTCAGGCATTCTTTTGTGTGAAAACCATTCATTGCATGGATGACAATTTTAAGAACATTTTCAGAAGTTCAACTGATTCGTTTTGTTTCCACATGAACAAAAAGAATGTACTTTTTTACATTTTTTTTTATTTTTTACTTTTTATTTTTGCAAACTTATACTAATGATCTTGTGTTCTGATTTTTGTCTCTTTTGGTTTCTTCCACCACTGATATTGTTATTTAGAAGGTTTCAGGTGGGTGACTCTATTCCTGCGTAGGTGCCTGGCGGAAAGGAACACTAGGGCAGCCTCAGTCCTCTCCTCTCCAGTCAGCTGCGGCCACCACTCTGACAAAGTCCAAAAATATGGTAACGGGTTTGTAACTGCCAGCTAAAGACAAAAGAAAAAAAAAAAAAACCACCTCACTACCATGCTCCTTGTCTTGTGGCTTCCTTTGAAGGAACAAAAAAGACAAACAAAAAACTAAAGTTACAAGTTTTTTTTGTTTTTAATTTGTTCTCGGCTCTCTAGTAAACCAGACACTTGTTTGAGCAGTTAAAAAAAGAAAGTAAGAATCCTCTAACACATGTTGGGTTATTTTTTTCCTATTTTGATTTATTTTTCCTTTATTTTGGAGTTGCAGCGTTCTGATGATCATACACGTAAACGCGCTGTGAGTCTGCAGTAGCGCACGGGCAGCGCAGCGATTACCTCCCCCCCAAGCGAACCAAAAGGAACCATGCGCACGCACGCGAACCCATGCCCCCCCACCCCCCACGCGCATCCTCGGCCTGTCTGTTGCGGACCTCTCCCAGCCCTCAGCCAGCTTGCACCTCAGCCTCCCCACACCTCAGACGAGATACAATTTGGCTTTCACTTTGTTCACACCGTTAATACTAAACCCATCATCCTGGCCCTTGCAGCCGTTTGTGGCTCAAAATCGACGTCGCCAGTATCACACTCGGCTTGTCTAATATTGTGCAAAAGGGGAGACCACAGAATCTGTGTTTTCCCCGCCTATCTATTGCCTTGAGGTGGGTGCTAAGTGTGTGCCAGCTCGGTGCTGTTTGGGGATTAGCCTGGGGCACTGGGTCTGCAGCCGTCTCTACTGACCAGACGGCCAGCGCAGCGAAGCAATTGACCCTGCAGGGTCGCGCCACTAGCACAATGCGAACGAGGGCGATGGACGCCACACCTCCGCGCCAGCGTGGATTTGTGCGCATGCATTACAGGAACCTTTTATCTGCACACAGTGTTCTTGATCCAAGGTTGTGAGAAAATTATTTTAAGAAAAAAAAAGCGTAACATTATATTATGATGATTGCAATGTTGAGCTTAAGCTCATATATTGAGCTTGTATATAATATTATCTACCTCTTCTTTGTGCCAGAGGACATAACTGTAGGATGAGGACCTGTGTGTGGGTTGGGGTTGGATCAGCGCAGCGTAGGAATAAGCAATGCAGCTTAGCGCGGCAGACTAAAGCGCACGCAAGCCCATGCTGCAGACTCGCTTTTTGCTTATTCGGAGAGCGGTGTCTAATTCTGCTTTCCTCTGGCCTTTCTTTTTCTTCTCTTTCTTCCTTTTCTCTCATCTCCGACACATCTCCCTCCGTCGATCTCTCTCCCTTTCTCTTTCTTTCTCTCTCCCTCTTTCTCTCTCGCTCTCTTTCTCTCTCTCTTGTAAACCCACTCAAGGCTTGTTACCTGAAAGCTATTGAGACTCAGCAGAACTTTGCTGTGGCTTGGAGCAACCTGGGCTGTGTGTTTAATGCCCAGGGTGAGATCTGGCTGGCCATACACCACTTTGAAAAGGTCAGCGGCCACATTTTTAACATCACTCTTTTTTCACATATTCCTTTATTTTCATTGTATCTTTCTGTCCATTGATTTTAATGACATTGGTCCATTGTGTCTATAGGCTGTCACCCTGGATCCCAATTTCCTTGACGCTTACATAAATTTAGGCAATGTTTTAAAAGAGGCACGCATCTTTGACAGGTAAGTCAGACCTTTGGCATGTAAAGCTGTAAGACTACATTGTAATTCTTATGCAACCCACATTGCCACACCCGGTTAGAGAGATAGTCAACAATGTTGCAAACCTTGATTCTATTGGCCTGTCTACCATACAAAAAATAACCAGACCCTTCCCACCTTCAGAGGCAGGACTCTGTCTTGCTGTCTGAATGTGCCTTTATTAACACACATCGACATGTGAAGCTGTTCTCAACTTGGCTATGTTGTGCAGGATTATATTTTACAAGGCTAATAACAAGAATGAGGTAAAATGTCTTGTATGAATGATCAAAATTATGTAATTATTTGCTCATCCTCAACTACACCAATAGTTGAAGATGTTTTTCCATGGCATTATTCCTCTGTTTTGAGACATTTTGTTGATGTTTGGTTTGCTTCTGCATCTTTCTAGCTGTATCTCCCAAGATTTGTGGTTAATCATTGGTTGTATTTCTCCATTTTCAGAGCGGTTGCTGGCTACTTGCGTGCCCTAAGTCTTAGCCCCAACCATGCTGTTGTCCATGGAAACCTGGCCTGCGTCTACTATGAGCAGGGCCTTATCGATCTGGCTATCGACACCTACAGGCGGGCCATTGAACTGCAGCCCCACTTCCCCGACGCCTACTGTAACCTAGCCAATGCCTTGAAGGAGAAAGGCAATGTAAGAAATCCAGCCAAATATAGTTTTGGGGTAATTGCCTGTCTGACAAAGACATTCTCCAAATATAGAAAAGATACATTACTCAAATTATCAGACCTTTCAATACTCAGGCCCGGGTTTCGGGCCATCCCTGCCTTTCATGATTTTAACCTTTTTTGAATGTTTTTTTTAAATCCAGGTATCAGAAGCGGAAGAGTGCTACAACACGGCGTTGCGTCTTTGCCCCACCCACGCCGACTCGCTTAACAACCTGGCCAATATCAAGCGTGAGCAGGGTAACATCGAGGAGGCCGTCCAGCTCTACAGGAAAGCCCTTGAGGCAAGGACTGCAATGATGCCGTCACCTTTTTTGAGATGAAATACATTATTGAATGAGTTAACACGTAGGCTTTACTCGTCACCTCAGGTTTTCCCTGAGTTTGCGGCAGCTCACTCAAACCTGGCCAGTGTCCTTCAACAGCAAGGAAAGCTCCAGGAGGCCCTCATGCACTACAAGGAGGCCATCAGGTGAGTGACTCGGAAAAAACGAACCGACAAAACGAAAAGTCATCTTGTAGTTGTATTGGATTTAGGGCTGCAACGGTTTGGTGATTAGTCGATCGACAGAAAATGAATCGAATCCAAAAAAAAAAAGTTTAAACGTACAAATGCCAAACATTTGCTGCTTGATGCTGCGCTAATAGGATTTGAGTATTTTTGAGAGATGTTTTGTTTCCCGCTCTAGGATCAGTCCCACGTTTGCTGATGCCTACTCCAACATGGGCAACACACTGAAGGAAATGCAGGACGTCCAGGGAGCACTACAGTGCTACACCCGTGCCATTCAGATCAACCCTGCTTTCGCCGACGCTCACAGTAACCTGGCTTCCATTCACAAGGTAGGCGTTACACCTGCAATTAGAGCTGATCGATTAATCTAATTTTGATCGTGATGCTGATCTAGGCTTCCCACGATCATGACTACCAGAAAATTGATACTGAACGATTATAGTAGAGTTCTGTTTAGAAATGTGGTTTTCACTGTTTTGAGCGGGATCCGTTTGAAGGTGTGTGCCTTGTTTTCACTTGCACCAAAGCCCTGACTTTAGCTAAGTCGGGGCTCAAAAAAATATATATAAAGATTTGTCTCAGAGCTATAGAAGCATTTTGTGCCAAATTACATTAAATCCCTTTACATAAAAACAATTACATAAACATCCTTATTTTCCCATGATATCAATTAGGGCTGGGCAATATGGGTGATTTGGATACCGTGACATGGCATAAGTATTGTCATATCACGTCTTGGTGGTTTTAAAGGCTGCATTACAGTAAAGGGATGAAAAAAAGAAGAAATACTCTGTACTTTTAATTCACACAGGAGTATACAAAAAATAGGCTTTATCAGGTGGTCATTTCATATAGACTATTTATTTATTGAATTACCTGAAAACATGTTATATCGTGATGAATATTGGTATCGAGATATTAAATGACCTATATTGGGATAGATTTTAGCCATAACGCCCAGCCCTAATGTCAATGTATAATCGTCTTTTATAATCGTGATCTCAAGCTTGGCAAAAACATAAATCACGATAATATGGGTCAAGATCAACCAGCTCAATTACTTTGTACAGTGAATCTAACATACATGGTATGGCAATCTCCTTTCTAGGACTCTGGCAACATTCCAGAGGCCATTGCATCCTACCGCACAGCCTTGAAACTCAAGCCAGACTTCCCCGATGCCTACTGCAACTTGGCCCACTGCCTCCAGGTACGCACCATGTTAACGTCCAACTGCCGTATCTCAGCCTGTTCACTGGGCAGCGTTTTTGAATCCGGCCTGGTCCTCCCACTCCCTTCTAGATCGTCTGTGACTGGACAGACTATGACGAGCGTATGAAGAAGCTGGTGAGCATCGTGGCTGACCAGCTTGACAAGAACCGCCTGCCCTCGGTGCATCCGCACCACAGCATGCTGTACCCGCTCTCCCACGGCTTCCGCAAGGCCATTGCCGAGCGCCATGGCAACCTTTGTTTGGACAAGGTACACGCCCTGATGAAAGCAAGTACATTTTATATCCTACTCCGTTGGCTTGCAAGGTTACTGGTAATGGCTGTGGCTGTCTGCAGGGTCATGTGCTAGGTAAGAGTAGCTTAGTGTGTTTTAGATTGGTAGACTGTATGGCAGAATTTGTACTAGCAGATAGTGAAATAGGTGCGTGCCAGGTTATGGGGTGTTGTATGTCGGGCTTGACTTGTATTTGCAAATGCGTTATTCCACTGCTGTGTTTTGTAGTAGCCTGAGAGACAGACATGCCAGTCAGGATACTTACTGCTCCCACTGCTTAGGAACGGCTTCCCTGCCGCAACTGTGGCTACTAACGCCAACCTTTCCTTCAACAGATCAATGCTCTTCATAAGCCTGCCTTTGAGCATCCCAAGGACCTGAAGGCCAGTGGAGGTCGTCTGCGCATCGGTTATGTCAGCTCCGACTTTGGCAACCACCCCACATCCCACCTGATGCAGTCCATCCCTGGCATGCATGTCTCTGACAAGTTTGAGGTAAGGGCCTTGGCCTTTCAGAATAAATTCAGACCTGCTTGAGAAAGTATGTCCTGTTAATGTTAGCTTGGTACCCAGTTGCTGTGATTGATGGGGGTGATTCATGTTTCTTTGGATTCTTTTTTTCCCCCCATCAAGGTTTTCTGCTACGCCCTCAGTCCAGATGACAGCACCAACTTCCGTGTGAAAGTAATAGCTGAAGCCAACCACTTCACAGACCTCTCACAGGTACGCGTCGCCCATTTTAATGATCCTTTCTGGGATTCTTGTCTTGTTTCAGGCTTTTGGGTTTAGCCATCTCATGCTCATTGGTTTTTCCCTCAACCAGATCCCTTGTAATGGAAAAGCAGCTGACCGCATCCACCAAGATGGAATCCACATCCTGGTCAACATGAACGGATACACAAAAGGAGCTCGCAACGAGCTGTTCGCCCTGCGCCCCGCTCCGATCCAGGTCAGTTGGATGCCTCACCTTTCTGCCTGACTGTACTACCGTTGTTTCAGTAATGTGTAGTGATATGTAGAAACCTATGAACACATTGAACCAGGACTGGGCAATATATATCTATTGTGATGAGACTAGATATCATCTTATTAGATTTATATTTTGGATATCATAATATCTTGATATGGCATAAGTCGTGTCTTTTCTTGGTTTTAAAGGCTGCATTACAGTAAAGTGATGAGATGGGAAAATATTCTGTACTTCATTTGTCAAGCATTTAATTCACACAGTATACAAAAATAGGCTTTAAAATGTGGTTATTTTATAGACTGTATTTATTGAATTACCAGAAAACATGCTATATCATGATATCGGTAACAATGTAATGACCTATATCATGATGGAAGATTTTGGGCCCCATCGCCCAGCCCTACATTAAACCACTGCTGGTGTATAGCGATGGAACAGACAAATTAATGTGGATGTTGGTGATTTTAAAATCCTCCCCCTGTCTTTCCTCAGACCATGTGGCTGGGGTACCCAGGCACCAGTGGTGCTCCCTTCATGGACTACATCATCACTGACAAGGAGACTTCCCCTGTGGAAGTAGCCGAGCAGTATTCTGAGAAGCTCGCCTACATGCCTCACACTTTCTTCATTGGAGACCATGCCAACATGTTCCCTCACCTTAAGGTTCATTGCCATAACCAGTTTGTTAACATTTAAAAGCGACCCAAGGCATTTTCTAATGATTTGTAGGCAGATTTCATCACTACACCAACACCTTATTTGTTTTTGGTCCAATAGAAAAAGGCAGTGATTGACTTCAAGTCTAATGGACACATCTTTGACAATCGCATTGTGCTCAACGGTATCGATCTGAAAGCCTTCTTGGACAGTCTGCCAGATGTAAAGGTAGTCAAGGTGAGTGCAGGTCAATGAGCCAAATACTTGCTATTCTTAATATTCTTTAAAATAATTTCATGTTGTGTTCTATCAAATTTGCATTTACCAGATGAAGTGTGACGTCAACCAGGAGGCTGTTGGTGACTCCAACGGAGCGCTCTCCATGCCAGTTATCCCCATGAACACAGCAGCTGAGGCTATCATCAACATGATCAACCAGGGCCAGATCCAGGTCACCATCAACAGCTATACTATCAGCAATGGCCTGGCCACCACACAGGTAAGCAGAACCTGCAAAGACATTGTCATGCATTGGCGTTCCATGTAGGAGCTTAAGTAGGATTGGTAAAATTCAGCATTTTTACCACATTGACTTCAATTGTACAACAAAATAAATGGGAGCAAGACTTGGAAGAAATGGCTCTAGAACCGCCAGTAATACATGGACATGGCCAAGAGCAGCACTTGCTATACAGTACTGTACTGTGCTGCTTTTCCAGATATGTTCAGCTGACCACCTTGTAAGGTCTGCAACTTTGGCCAATCAGGTATGGGGTGTTATTCAGAAATGACGACAAATCAAATTCTGGTGTGATAATTGCAGGTGTGGCTTGGTGGTTTGGGCGTTTACAATGCAACCGTCCATAAAAATACTAGGGGGTGTAAGGGTTGCCGATAAAAGAACGTACCATTCAGGGTGACACGCACGGTTCTTGCGCACACGGGGCCATGATGAAAAACCGCGGAAGAACCGATGATCCACTTAACCTGAACCATTACACTCATGGGTAAAAACCAGTTACCCGCAATCAGTGGCCGAGATATTGCGGTTGTGTTTCTAAAGCGCCGTGTAATCTGTAATGTTTAGATCAACAACAAAGCAGCCACTGGGGAGGAGGTGCCCCGCACCATCGTGGTGACCACCCGCTCCCAGTACGGCCTCCCAGAGGACTCCATCGTCTACTGCAACTTCAACCAGCTCTACAAAATTGACCCTCCTACCCTGCAGATGTGGGCCAATGTAAGTATGACTGACGTGTTTAAAAATCATTTGCTGTGAATATTTTTTCTATCTCTACCATATTTTTTTTACCTTTTTATATATTTTTTTCTTATCTTGTAGATCTTGAAGCGCGTGCCAAACAGTGTGCTGTGGCTGCTCCGTTTCCCGGCGGTGGGCGAACCCAACATCCAGCAGTACGCCCAGAACATGGGCCTGCCCGCCTCCCGCATCATCTTCTCACCGGTGGCCCCCAAGGAGGAACACGTCAGGAGGGGCCAGCTGGCCGACGTGTGTCTGGACACGCCTCTGTGCAACGGTCACACGACGGGCATGGACGTCTTGTGGGCCGGGACTCCCATGGTCACCATGCCGGGTAAGAGAACCGGGTTATTCACTGGGTCAGGGTTCCCAAGGCCATGAAAATCCTGAAAAATGTCTGGAATTTGAAAATAAGTTGGGTGGGATATAATGGCAAAACCTTAAGCTTTTGGAAAAGTAATGGAAATTCAAAACCATTGTCAGAATTTTATCGTTTTTATTGTAAAAAAAAATGGAAATGACTGACTGGAGTTGTAAGGTGAAAATAGGTCGGAAACCCGGTTACTTTTTTTTTTTTTTGTGCGATTCCAACTTGTAGCCACAGTAAAACATTTAGAGCAAGTTTACAATGTCATGGCAATACGTTAAAGCTTGATTATTCATTACACTACTGAGATACAGACATCAGAGTTTGGTATAAATGTATGGAAAAGTCTTACTTTTTGGAATTTCTAACAAATTACCCTTCAATAATGGCGCTTAAATCTTACAGCACCTTTTTTTTTTTTGAGGACATTGGCTACCGAAGGAACCTTGCTGACCAGCTATTGACGGTTGTTTTTCATTGTCTTTGTTTAGGAGAGACCCTGGCGTCCCGTGTAGCCGCCTCCCAGCTCACCTGTCTCGGCTGTCCGGAGCTCATCGCTCCCAGTCGCCAGGAGTACGAGGACGTTGCAGTGAAACTTGGATCAGACATGGAATAGTAAGAGCTTAACTTGTTCACATTCTCATTTGGTGGTGAAGCAACCGTTTCCGCTTAAATTATTACTATCAAAGAAGGTTGTTAATTAAAGACTGCATGCTATTTGTATGCATATTTTTTCACTTGTGGTTACCAAGTAGCAGTTGAAAAACTGAGGGGGAAAGTATTGGACACGGCAAGCGTTTACCTTCAAGTGAATTGTCCCATATCTGTTTCCTGCAGCCTGAAGATGATCCGGGCGTGTGTGTGGAAGCAACGCATCTGCAGCCCGCTGTTCAACACAAAGCAGTACACCACAGACCTTGAGAAGCTCTACCTGCAGATGTGGGAGCACCATTCGTGTGGGAAAAAGCCAGATCACCTCATCAAATTCCCCCAAATAGAGAGCACTGAGAGTGCTTGACCTTAAACACCCCCACCCCCCCACACACACATTTCTTACCCCACCTCATCTCCAACCTGACATGGTTTCACTCCATCGCTTGCTGAGGAGCCTGCGGGTGTGTCCTCTCACCCTCTACATTAGTCATTGCCTCTCACATCCGTTCCCTGAGCCAGATTGAGACCCTGAGCCTGTCGACTCTTCTGAGACTCTTGTCCTAAAGTATAATTACAGAATTGTCCTTGGTGTGTGTGTGTGTGCGTGTGCGTGTGTGTGTGTTATAATGGAATGCACTCCCCACCCTTCCCAGAGCTTCGAATCTATTGGCGGACTTCCCTTTATCCCGTCTGTGTGTAAGTGGACTTAACTGCTGGCCTAAGAGGGCGAACGACCAGCCTCAACATTGTGATTGTTGACCTTTTAATTGTGTTTTGGTGGTTGATAGGACAATGTTGCACAATAAAAGTTGTAACACGCGATAAGTTTAATTAGCTTTACCAGGCCCTAAAATGTACATGGGTTTGCACCTGCTTTTTAATTTTCAACTGTCACTGTCAACTTTAAATGCAAAGTTGATGCACATGTTTTTGAAAGGATCTTCCCCTTGCAACAAATGCCAACTTTTAAAGGTTTTCTTTTTTTGTGTCAATGTAGGCCTACTCTTGTTTCAGTTGTCCGCATTGGTGTCACACTGCTTGCAAAGACAATTGGACTGAGCTGGATAAAGGAGTTTCTTGTCGGTAGTCTTTGGAAAGGGCCTGCGTTTCTTTTATTCACCTGATCTTTTCTTTCTATTGAAACGGGAACAACCTCGGTAAGTATTTTGAAGTTTTGTTTTTGTATGGTCTGTTATGGTATGCTCAACGATGCTAGGCTCAGTTAAAAAAAAATAAAATGTCAAACCAGAGTCAATGTTTTATTTTACTTTAGTACACTTGTTGAGCAATGAATAGTTCACGTAATAAAAATGTGTTCAAAAAATGTTCTTGCTGACGCCTTCAATTCTAATCACAAACCTGCCATGACTTCTGCCTTCACCAGAAAGTAATGTACATGTATTCAATAGTAATATAATGTCTGAGTATGTAAGTTCATATACATAAAATATAGTTTAATTTGGACAGGGCACATGATGGCATAGGCATGTTGAATATTTGATGTGAGTAGTCTGCCACCCAGAACTATATTACACTGGTTGCATCCATCTGCTTACCTTTCGAATGAAAAGTTTGTTTGTTAGGTAAAACTTGAAAAAAGGTGAACAAGTGCAATATAATGTAATAGCATAGGCATAATAAATTATGCAATTTAAAGATTCTACAGTAAAAAATTTCCTTATTTGATATGGGGGTGGTCACTAGACGACCCAGAACAATATTACATTGGTTTCACACGCTGACCTGGAAAGGGTTTTATGCAAGATCAGACATAGATATGAATTGTTACAATACATATCTGTCTGATCAAATAATTACATTTGCTATTATTTCAAAATTCTACAGTAAAATCTGTCCAAAATATACTATATTTTATATATTATTACTGACTATGCCATATTACTCTTGAATACATTGAGCAGTGATGAGTGTAAACTTGTTCTCTAGACTGCAGTAAAATGTTTAAATATGTATTATAGCTCGACTCTTCAAGCTCAACCATGGATACACCATGAATATACCATGGATACACCATGAATATACCATGGATATACCATGAATATACCATGGATATACCATGAATATACCATGGATACACCATGAATATACCATGGATATACCATGAATACACCATGGATATACCACACCATGGATATACCATGTATACACCATGGATATAACATGAATACACCATGGATACACCACACCATATACCATGTATACACCATGGATATACCATGTATACACCATGGATACACCACACCATATACCATGTATACACCATGGATACACCACACCATATACCATGTATACACCATGGATATACCATGTATACACTATGGATACACCACACCATGGATATAACATGAATACACCATGGATACACCATGAATATACCATGGATATACCATGAATACACCATGGATACACCATGAATATACCATGAATACACCATGGATACACCATGAATATACCATGGATATACCATGAATACACCATGGATACACCATGCATATACCATGAATACACCATGGATACACCATGAATATACCATGGATACACCATGAATATACCATGGATATACCATGAATACACCATGGATATACCATGTATACACCTTGGATACACCACACCATGTATACACCATGGATATACCATGAATACACCATGTATACACCATGAATACACCTTGGATAGACCATGTATACACCATGAATACACCTTGGATACACCATGAATATACCATGGATATACCATGTATACACCATGAATACACCATGTATACACCATGAATACACCATGTATACACCATGAATACACCTTGGATACACCATGAATATAACATGAATATACCTTGGATACACCATGGATGTATAGGAGATGTCTTTGAGAATATACATGCAGTAGTTGCTACTCCATGATACTGCAGCAGCAGCACCCCGACGATGGGCGTTGCCTGAAAATATCTACTTCCGGATTTAATCCTCTGTGATTGGTCCAATGACCGCGATGACAACTTCCGTCTTAACTGAACACAAGTTTTGAATCTGTTATGCGAGTCCACTCGCTGATCAGTACATTTAATTGATAAATGATTGGTTTCTGAATCATTTATTTAAAATATATATATAGGTTTGTGTTAGCCTGGCCACGAACAACGGTAACTCACACACTTTAATCGCTAAATTAGATTTTTTTTTTTTTTTAAATGTCGCCACGTTACGTCGCCATGTTATGGAAGTGGATACTCTGCATGTGTTTTTTTTAAATAACCCCTGGTCATCATTAACAGCAAGCCTACTCACTCTCTAGACAGATGACGTCCGAGACACACATGTTGTCCAGAGCAGTGGACCGCAGCCGCCATCACTACTCGGAGAGTGATGCTGCTGACCAGCAGAAGGAGAACCACAACCCCAGGTTCAATGGCTACAGACCAGCTCCCTGCGAGTCCAGTGATGATGACTTTGACCAGTGTAAGTGAGGGTAGACTTGCTCCTTTTTGCCAAGAGAGGAGGACCAGCACTCTTCATGGATGTGCATAACATCTTCCTAGATGTACATAACAGGACATGCTGCTTATTGTGTCTTTTCTGTCATCTCTTGTCTTCAGATCTTGTGGAGATGGCGACACCCAAAGGCAAAGCCACACTGCAGACACCGTGCACGGCCAAGAAAAATAGGTGTGCACTGCACATGCATGTTCACTTGTGATGCATGCACAAGAATTATTTTCTTGTGTGTTTTCTCAGCTATCGTACAACTGTTTAATTGAATTGGTGTATGTGGTGTTGGTTTTTTTGCAGTTCCAACGTCCTGGTGGTGAGCTCGGACAGCGATGGCTGCTTTGAGAAGTGTGAGTACCAGTAGATGGGTGCTGGGTTGTGTTGTAAATGGATGGTTATTGTGGTGGGGGGGGAACGTGCTGAATTCGATGTGCTGTTATTTCCCACTTGAAGTTCTGGACTTTATGAAAACACCCAAGGCCAAGCCTGTGAAGACCCCGGCCAAGCCTGTGAAGACCCCGGCGGTTGATAGCGAGGACAGGTGGGGTACTTAACTGGATACCGTTTTACCAAGCAGTTGATGTGCTTTCTCTTTTATAACCGCTTTGTATGTTTTCTCTTTCATTTAGCTTAAAAAACTTCATTGTGGATGAATTCTCGTCTGACGATGACTTTGTCCAGAAGAAACCATCAAGAGGTAACCATTGTTGTGCTCGAAGCTGTGGTGGCACACAACACTCATCTAGTGACAAGAGTAGGCGTCGAAGTCCATCTCCATCTTTTCTTGGTGTTATTTCAGTGCCAAAGAGCAGCAGGACTCCAGTCTCCTTAGCCTCTGTAAGAATGCCGCTGGCACAGTGCGACTCTCCGGTCTTCCTCAGTGACAGTGACGACGATGACAACGGCATTGTTGTCAAAAGCACCTGGAGGACACGTCACAAAAAGCCGCAGGTGCCTAAAAAGACTCCTAAGCCCTCTGACCCGCTGACTAGTGGGCCCCAGCATCAAGGGCCCCAGCATCGCCCCACCACGCAGCTCAACGTACCCCGTGCCCCTCCTACCAGGATCCACTCGGCCCCTCCCAAGTTCGACAACGCGAGCAGCTCCGAAGAAGAGTTCCTCTCCCTACTGGACAGGCTGAAAATGAAGAACAAAGTTAACGGCAATTCACCCGCCGCAATCCACAACACAGGTAGCGTGTAACAACACAGTTAATACGTAACTTCATCCAAATGCTCAATCCGCCTGAATTGTGTGTTGCCGTTTTTCCTTTTACTCTGTAAATAATATGAAGGTGTAACTTGTGATTATATGTTTTGAATTTAGAAAAGCGGTTGAAGCCTCCTGTGTCAATATCTGCGGTGAAGACTCCCAAAGCACCAGTTTCTAAATCAGTAGAGCATACACCCGTTGATCTGAAGACTCCTGGGAAGTCTTCAATATCCAAACCCACCGTCAGTCAGACGGAGCCCAGACGGGGCCCACAGAGCAGGTACAAGTCCTAACAAAAATGTTAATATTTGTAATGTTTTTTTATTGTTTTTTGTTTTTTTTACAAAGCATATTCAAATCTCTGAAAGAATACACAACATGCTTGAAACCCCGTGTTGAAATGTCTCTATGATTGTCATTTATATGACACCACGTCTTTGATCCGACTCCACTAGAGTGCCAACGTGTAAAACCCCAGGCTGCTTCTTGCAGTCGCTCTCCGTCCCCGGATCCAGCTACGAGCGCAACTTCAAACAGACCAAGGAAAGCCTCACCAGACAGCTCTACCAGCTGTACAACACCAGTGTGTTTGACAGCAAGGTGAAGAACACAATGTGTCCAAACAAGACTTTTCAGTGTTTGGCTTAACGCATGTTGTTTTCCGAAGCAGAATCAGCATCCTTCATCATCATGGACATGTTACCTTGCAGCTCCCCATCGATATGTCCGTCACCTGGAATAAAAAGATGAGGAAGACGGCCGGCTACTGCATCTCTGGTCAGGAGAGGGGGGGAGGGAATCGCTACGCCCGCATCGAGCTCTCTGAGAAAGTCTGTGACTCTGCAGGTAACTGTATGGACCTGCATGGTTCATCTATTTGTTGCATAATGATAATTTGGTGTTATCTACCTGACCTGATACAACTGGTTATAGCTAAATGAGTTGCATCATTGGTTGCGTGTTTAATCCTGGGCATCTTCTCTCGCATTGTGTGGACTAGTGAAAATGCTATTCCTGTGAGTTTCACAGAGTCTGTATTTTAGGACATGATCATCCTCTGATCTTGCCAAAAATAACAAGCCGCCTCCTCCTCCTCCTCCTCCTCCTCCTCCTCTTCTTCTCCCTCCAAGATCGTCTCAGGGACACGCTGGTGCACGAGATGTGTCATGCGGCCACGTGGCTGATCAACGGGGTGAGGGACGGGCACGGGAGCTTCTGGAAGCTTTACGCCCGCAAGGCCACGCTGGCTCACCCCGAGTTACCCATGGTGACGCGGTGCCACAGCTACGACATCAAGTACAAATTCCAGTACCAGTGCACTCGCTGCAAGAACACGTATGTCCCAACAAGGCACACCTATCTACACAGCCAATATATCGATATCGTAATATGAGACTAGATATCGTCTTAGATTTTGAATATCGTAATAAGTGTTTTATTTTCCTGGTTTTAAAGGCTGCATTACAGTGAAGTGATTGAAAAAAAAAAAGAAAGAAAATACGCAGTACTTTTCATTGGTCAAGTATTTAATTCACACAGGAGTGTACAAAAAGAGGCTTTACCATGTGGTTATTTTATATAGACTATTTATTTATTAAATTACCAGAAAAAATGCTATATCGTTATCGAGATATAAATGACCTCTATTCGGATAAAAGATTTCAGCCATATCGCCCAGCCCTGCTCGGAAGTGTCTGTAATGTTGTTTGCCCGTCTTCCACAGAATTGGTCGTCACTCCAAGTCTCTGGATACTCAGAGGTTTGCGTGTGCCCTCTGCACCGGATCCCTGGTCCTGCTCACCCCGCCCAACGCACGCGCCCCCACTCCGTTCGCCAACTTTGTCAAGGAGAACTACGGAAATGTCCGCCAGGATATGGTGGGGAAAAGCCATGCAGACGTGATGAGAAAGCTCAGCGCAGACTTCGCCACGAAAACTAAACTCAGTCAAAGCTGATGAACGGCTGAACTGTTTTTTTTTTTTTTTTTTTGGGGGGGGGACTTGCTCTGATTGGCTGTTTACACAACTGGTAACCATTCCTGATTTATCTAATTTATCTTGATCGATGAGTTATGTGCTGTGATTGTGTAGCGGTTTTCCTACAGTGGAGCCTTTTTAAATGTTCATTTATTGTACGTTGGATTTCAATTACCATTACTTGACATACTCTTAACCTCAAAAGCGACCTCAAAACGAGCCAGGAAAATGCATTTCTATTTCTATCTATATCTATGTGTTTCTGTTCAATACTGCGAAAAGTGGGCATTTGTGTCGTAGTGTTTTTGTTTGTACAATTTTGTATGTCCTATCTCTTTTTTGTGAGGTGCGGATTGATGTAATGTATTGTTTCTTTAGTTTAAATAAATATTGTTTTTTTATGTTGTCTGTGTTGTGCAAATAAAGCCACAGCAATTATTGGTAATTAACAAACACTGACTGTTGACACATTGCTGCCCACCAAGATGAGCTCTGGCTCTGACTTTATTGGACGAGATAAGGCTGCTCTGGAATCGGCTTCAGTAGAAACCGACCTGTCAAAACACATTCTTACTTTTTTAAACAGAAACGATCTATTTATTGTCCCCCAAAAAGAACGTATCTACTTTAAAGTTAACTAATTACTATAGTGTGATGTATGTAAATGTTTGCATAGCTAAGCTAATACGATAAGAGTAGGCCAACATACTGTGATTAACCAACAATTTACAAGCAAACTGACTTCATAGTGGGGAGAAGAGAATGAAACCTACAGTCACATGGGCTAAATGATGTAAGATGTGTAGAATGTGGGTGATAATATACACAAACGGGCATGAAAACTGCTTAAAGATATTTATTTAAACGAACATTTATATATATATATATATTTGTATATCTGCCCATGCAGTTGCTATACACTTTACAAAACGTCCAAAGATACAAAGAGAAATGATACACAAAAGGAACGCCAAATATCTAATGAAAGCAAGAAGAACATCCTCAATACAGTGAAGGAAGAGAGACACCGTGGTTCAGAGAGAGAGAGAGAGACTTGGGGAACTCTCCTGACTTTGTGACGAGGAGACACTGAGAAGAGGCTCAAGCACAATTACAAAAAGCTAGCACAGCAGCTCTAAGGGGCGCGTCCTATAAGCACAACTGAGATAAGGCGAGTATATAAACAATACTGTAACTTAGTGGGTCATATGATTATTTGGCATTAGACCACACACTTCCACTGTAGTTAAACATAATTAAACATCTTTCCACTGTAATATATTATCTGTAATATTCTTACACCTAAATTCACCTTTTAAAAAAGGGAGCTTAAAATGCTATTGCATGTGAAATGTAGGGAGGGGGGGTATTTGAGACAGAACTTGATTAAATAATAGAATAGAATCACATTGTTACAATCAATTAGGTCCAATAGGTCCAAAAATGCAAACATTTGCTGCTTGATGCCTCAGAAGTTCAAATATTTGGTTCATGGATGATTATAAAATGAATACCTTAGTTTTTCTTGGCTGCTTGTCGGATAAAGTAAGAACAATCACTTTGGACTCTGGTAACTTTTATTATTTATGACATGACATTTCTAGACTAAATGATGAATTTGATTAATCGACTGAAAATAATCGTTAGTTGCAGTCCTTCATACAGGCTGGTCTTCTTCAAAATACAATGTGTGTGTGTGTGTGTGGCGTGTCATACATAACATACACTTGATTCAGTACAGGCTGGTCTTCTTCATGATGCGCAGGAACTCCAGCTGGTTGACCTCCCCGTCTCCGTCCCGGTCCGCTTCGTTGATCATCTCCTGCAGGAGACCAGACAACAGGAAGGACCCGGGTGAGAGGGTGAGAGGGTGAGCAGGTGAAGCATGGCAGTGTGATCAAGTGTATCATTATGTTTTCAGAGTACGGCAGTAGGATGCATGTCTTTATACGTTGCGTGAGTTGAGTGATGCTTTGTCTCCTCTGTATGCGGTGTGATATGAGGCCTACCTGGAGCTCCTCGTCGGTGAGGTTCTCCCCCAGCTCCTTGGCCACTCGCTTGAGGTTCCTGAAGGAAATCTTCCCGGTCTCGTCGTCGTCAAACAGACGAAACGCTTTCAAAATCTCCTCTTTGGAGTCCTTCTCCGCCTTGGGATGAGACCAACCCAAAAAAATATAAGAATAAATCCACATAACAACAAAAACAACAAACAGCGCTGATTGCTTTTTTTAAAGTTTTTTAAGTTTTTTATCGGTAAGCAAAACTGAAAAGCAGTTTTGTGTGATTTATAGTGATTGATGCATGCTCTCACTAAAAACAAAAGGCAACAAAATACAGGAAATTGACATAACATTGCGCGTATGTATGCCTACTAGAGAGCCTTGCATTAGTTTACTACTTTACTACACTACTGTAGGGCTCCAATGAATCTAAAGCCCAGCACATGTCATGAACCAGGTATCATTCTAGGTGTGATGTCTGGACACGTGTGGTGGCCCCGACAATTGGCCCCCACCATTTTCTGTGTCATGACAGAGAGGAAGTCGCCAAAAGAGATCTTCCCTGTGCCCTCTTTATCCACGTCACTGATCATCTTCTTGATTTCCTCCTTCTTTGGCTCGAACCCTAGTGCTCTCATGGCGACCTGTCCAAAAAAAAACACCATACAAATAACATCAATAAACAAAACAAAAAATAGACCCACACACACACACAACAGAACACACACACACACACACATATGTGCACACACAGACAAGACACACACACATGTGCACATACACACCCACACCCACACACACACACTTTTAGCTCCTTGACGTCGATGTGTCCGGAGCCGTCCGTGTCAAAGAGCTCGAACGCCTCCCGGATCTCCTGCTTCAGCTCCTCGGTGAGCTCCGGCTTGGGACTGGTCTTCTTCCGAGGAGGGGGCACCGGGCCCTGCAGGGACGGTCTCTTCGCACTGGTCGCCTGGTGTGTGGCATAGTCAAAACGATCAGAGAAAAAACAGCAAGTGAGAGATTTTACCACCAGGTGTGACCCATTGCAAGCCATGTCAAAATCTACCCTCTAGTGACATCACAAGTGGGAGTATCCACCCAGATGTGTGATGGGATAGATCAGCATACCAGTCTGCCCAGTGGACTGGACCAACTGGTAGGCTGCTCTATTTGTATCGTACATCTGGGTGGACACTCCCACTTGTGATGTCATTAGAGGGTAGCTGTTGACATGGCTGGTAATCAACAACACACCTGGTGGTAAAATAGGGGACCTTTAAGGGATTGTACATGAGAATATACTATTGTCCCCTAGGCTAATGAAAACGTTTTTTCTCCCTTATGACACAATATAAAGACATGGTGAATTACTAAAGAATGACCCAAAAAAAAAAAACATGACTACATCCTAACATTGCGATGTGACGTCACGATGTGCCAGCCCCTATGGCTGCACACAAAGACAGCCTAATAATGTCACCATATAAGCTCATATTCACTCACCATGCGATGCCTGGATGCTGACAATGGTGCAGGAAAAAGCCGCGGCTACCCGTTTCAAATATATCTCTTTTTTGTGTTGTGTTATGGTTTAGCCTCCCGAGTCCCTTATATATGATAGGCCTATTAATTAATGGAGGTGATGATTAGGAAACGCCTTTCCTCATCTCCCACAGACAGTACGCCTCCAACACAGAGGTTATTTGACTAATAGGCCCACAATGAACTTAATTAAGAAATCCGTTATCTGATCGAGATGCCCGTCGATCATCTCGGGTGTCGATAGGGGATTTTCGGCGGACCAGACCCGGTTTCGGGGTAGAGGTGCGCGTTTCTGTGGCTCCGAAAGAGCGGACACAATTGCGTTTTCCAACCGTACGGGAGCCGGGGAGGCACACGCGGTACAGCAAAACGAAGCCACCGCCGAGCGGCGACGGGATTGGTTGGCGGGGATCACGTGGCGTCGCGTTTGTCAACATGGACTGCATGTTATGCAAGGGCTGCCTCCTGCCTCTGTGGCCACCTGACCCGTCCAGTACAGTCTGCTAAATTACTTAAAGTAAATTTGTTTCACCACAGAAGTGTCTTTTAATTAACACATCAATTCAAAGAAGTGTCATTTCTTTCTGCAAGACCGTTCTGAAACCTGTTTTGTTGTGTTTGTCATTTGTTTTGGTCTTGTAGTGTTGTGTGTGCACACTCATTTGTCATTTTATATTATTTTATTTTATTCTAATTTTTACACATTACAAAAATAGTATAGCCTACTTGGTTCCTACGAATATGATGCTGCAGACGAGTCATGTTTGCTTCACACAAGTTCACACAAAAAAACAACAACACATTTGTTGATTTCGAAAAGTAATTTAAACTGTAGGCCTATAACTATTCTGAACTCATACAACACAAAAAACAGTGGTAAAAATATACGTTTATAATGTTTTCAAGGTCATTTCTTATACCCTTGCGTTCGTTTAACGCAATTCTCGTTTGTTTGTATTGTCTGTTCAATGCATTTGTATTGGTCCTATGCACTGGTTTGCAATATGTTGTATAATTCATTGTCTTTTGCATATACTATACTGTTTATCGCAACAAAATTATAATAATATAATAATATATAATATAATAATAACAAACGTTTAAACCCCAGTAGTCCAAACCCAAACGCAGACTCTGCATGGTCTGACCCAACGCTTTTACCGGCTCGCGCTCTCACTACCGTTAAGCGACCGCCGCCAGCCATTGGTCCACCGAGCCGCCCGTCGACCCGCCCTAAGACCAAGTCGCCCAATCACAGCTCACAGCGGCACCCGATTGGGCCACGCCCACGTTGCTAGGCAATCCCTCCGGGGCTCTCGTGCGCGACGGAAGGGTCCGAACGGAGGCTAGCGATTGGTCGAACGAGTGGCGCTCTATGACGTCGGCCGACTCCTATTGGCTGGGGGGGAAACCGTACCTTTGGTACCGCTGAGCAGCTTAATTTGTAGGCGGATCCACCATCGCGTTGGAGGTACCGACTTGATAGGTAAGTAGTGGACATTGGGTTGTAGTTTGTATGTAGTTTATATTTAAAACTATATGACAGCGCGCCTAGTAGATGTATGGCTATGTGTTAAAAGCGGAAATCAAACAAAGCTCAACTTTTCTTTTTGCGCACGTGTGAACCTAAAAGGGTCCCTGGATAACCATAATGGCCACGCGCGTCCGAGCGGTAAGTGAGACAGACAGTTTTCCCCTAAAATCCTGACATGACACCCAGGTCCCGGTCGTGGTCATGGTTACAACCCCCTGTTCCTGCCCCCCCCCCCCCCCAGAGCAGTAAGCGGTGTGCGGTCATAGGGGGGTCCGGTTTCCTGGGCAGACACCTGGTGGAGAGGCTGCTGGCGCGGGGCTACTCCGTGGCGGTGTTTGACATCCGCCAGAGTTACGAGCTTCCGGGAGTCACCTTCTACCAGGGAGACCTCTGCGATAAGCAGGTAGGTTTAATGTGTGACGCTTGGTTATATATATTGGATGTCCCCCCCCCCCTCCCCACACACACACATACACAGCTCTCAGATCACACACACACACACACACACACAGCTCTCATATCAGGCACACACACACACATGTACTGACCCGTCTCTCTCTTTCCCAGGCCCTCCTGCCGGCTCTGAAAGACGTGCCCCTGGTATTTCACTGCGCCTCCCCGGCCCCGGCGAGCGACGACCGCGCCCTGTTCCAGCGGGTCAACGTCCAGGGCACGCGCACCGTCATCCAGGCCTGCAAGGAGTCGGGAGTCCAGGTGAGGCCCCCGCCAAAAGATGCATCCGTCATGTCTAGAGCACCGTCTTTCGGATGAGACGTTAAATCCGGGGTCCTGACTCCCTGCGGTCACTAAAGATCCCGTGGCACTCATCGCGAGTAGGGGTGCTAACCCCGGTGTCTCCATCACTAGAGTAGGGGTGCTAACCCCGGTGTCCCGGCCAAATTCCCAAC
>JAOPJH010000002.1:8167166-8178736 GCA_027122575.1 Merluccius polylepis | reverse complement strand
CTTCTTCTTCTTCTTCTTCTTCTTCTTCTTCTTCTTCTTCTTCTTCTTCTTCTTCTTCTTCTTCTTCTTCTCTTGGCCAAAAGGATAATTTACATGTTCAACACACTGCAATTCCTCGTTGATATGTGCAATCGCTGGCATTGTTGCAGTTAAAAAAATACAGTTCCCACTTCTCCACACAGACGCACACCAAATTAGTTTTTTTTGTTAATAATAAAGGTAGGCCACACAAAATATTGAGTCTTTTGGTCGTCGTTTTTTTTTCCCCACGACGAATAATGTCCGGCGACTTTTTGAGGTTCACGTGAGGCGCTCCTTGGTTCGTGGTTAGTTTTTTTTTCTCCTTCCTTTCCTTCTTCTTCTCCCAAAAAACGGCGGCGGTCACTTTGAGTGACACATCTGTAGCGGCACATCTGTAGCGGCACATCTGGAGCGCGTTGATCTTCCTTTTTCGTCGATCGCCGGTTCAAACCGGCCAAAAACGTGCAGCAGTCTCTCTCTCTCTCTCTGTCTCTCTGTCTCTCCCTCTCTCTCTGTCTCTCTCTCTCTCCCTCTCTCTCCCTCTCTACCGGACGGTTTCCTCATCGCAGGTTGGTGCTGCCGTATGTGTTGCGCTGCACCGAGATGAGCTTCTCGATGCAGGCGGTGCGCGTGTCGTGCAGGGAGCCGTGCAGCGCGCCGCCGGCACTGTTGAGGGCCCGCGAGAGGTCCTCGCTCTGGCAGGAGACGTAGGCCATGGTGTCAGTGCGGCTCTGGATGAAGGTGCTGTGCAGCAGCGCCCGGCAGTAGTGGCTGATCTTGTCCACCCGGCGCAGAATCAGATGGGCCTTCCTGTTGGCGGGAGAGAGAGAGAGAGAGAGAGAGAGAGGGAGAGAGATGTTTTGTACTGAATTTGTAATTGATATTTCACTTTGTTTTGTATTTTTTGGTCGTGTTTGTTCATTCGGGCCAAAGAACAAAAGGGTTAATGCTATTTAACTATATTTAACTAAGGGTTAATGCTATTTATGACCCTGGTTGAGCCCGGTGAGCGCGTCACTATGACTACGGCTGAAAGGGAAACAGTCTCGAGTCAATTTAAAATGTACAATATAATAATTTACTACAACAAGTAATATCGTCTGAAAAGAAATATCAAAAAAGGCATTGTAGATTTTCATTCAAACAATATCCATGGCTTCTGTGATGAGACGACGGATGAGAAATGAGTTGGCGTGATCCGTCACATGTTCCTCCACATTTTCATTTACAATCAACATAAAGCCATATGCATACAGAGAGAGAGAGAGAGAGAGAGAGAGAGAGAGAGAGAGGGAGAGAGAGAGAGAGAAATATGTTTTGTACTGTATTTGTCATTGATATATTGGTATTGGTATTCTTTTGTCGTGTTTGTTCATTCGGCCAAAGAACAAAAGGGTTGAGCACTCACCGGGCTCAACCCTGGTTGAGCCCGGTGAGTGCGTCACTATGACTACGGCTAAAAGGGAAACAAGTCTCGAATCGGTAATGCTGAGTTTCTATGTTTAAGGTTTAAAAGGTCCTTGCAGCCGTTCAACTGCAGTTGAGGTGCGCCTCTCCGTCAAAGCGTGCAACAGCACACAGCGGTTTCACCCTGCAGTTAACCAACACACACACACGCACGCACACACACACACACACACACACGTACGTACGCACGCACAATACGAACAATATGAGACAGAATCCCTTTGTAAGATATGGGGGCGGGTGTTTAGCACAGAGAGGGAAAGGGATGCAAGGTAAAAATACATGGGAGGTGGAGAGGGTGACGACTGTGGGTGGTGCTGGGTGGTGGTGGTGGTGGTGGGGGGGTGATCGCCACTCATTCTGTCATTCTGCCGTTTGCTGGAGACTTTAAGAGGGCTGGTATAATACCCCCCCTTGCGTTTTATTAGGCATATTTATATTATTCATATTCGTATTCGTATATATTATTCATATTAGGCTGTACGTATTGTATATGATGTTCAACTATTTCTCACAGGTGGTGGTATGTCTGAAGTAATTTTGACTACAATGTCTGATCTGATTCTGTGTTTTTTTTTGTTCAATATTGTATTATGATATATGTATTAGTTGGCCTGTATTGTTTTTTATAACCTATTCCTTTAAAGGGAAGGCATGTGAACCGTTTCTTTGCATTAACCCTTTCTGCCGACAGGGGGCAGCAGAGTTACATGCACCACCTGGTTGTTTAACCTGAAGGGTTGTAGCCTACTTCTGTTTGTCAGAAGATAGAGCAGGACATGTTTAAGTCTTCATGAGGGATGTTGTACCATTGATGTACCATTTAGGCAATACAGTATATTGTATAATTCAGGCATGGATGACGTATTTTTGTAGGCCAACCCGGAAGTGAGCGTCGCCCTGGGTTCCCTTGACAACAAGCCAATGGGGTTTTTTTTCCCATTGGATTTTGCATGATTGCAGAAAATAAGCTCTGTGGCAAACACAAGTTTGTGATACTCACACGTTTTGTTAAGCAAGATAATCTTCACCAATGAATACAACTTTTATGACTTTTGAAGCATAAATGCAATCGCCAGAAGTTGTTTAAGACACGTGAAAGCTTCAAAATTCACGAGTGGGGTATTTACTGACGTATTTTATGTCGTAGACCAAAATCTCTTTAGCTTGTGTTAACCAGTGGTTAACACAAGCTAAAGAGATTTTGGTCTACGACATAAAATCTGTGGTGGCATCGAACCGAAAACCCATTTTAAAAAAACATGACTTCGAGACGTGAGAACCGGAAGTGCCAACACGCTAACGGACTTCCGGGTTTTAGGACTCATCCCTGCACCGCTCCATTAAATATGACGCCCAACGTCCTGCTGATTTACAAGCTCCTCGAATTGGAAAACGCCCGGAAAACACTTGACCAAGGACTCCGCGTTTTTACTAACCGGGTGTGTTTGAACAAACAAAAAACACACAAACAAAAAAAGATTATTTTAGATTATATATTATCACAGATATGTCGCCTTCACGGCGAATGAATGAATCGGAAAAAGTCGCCGCCTCCCGCTTTGCGGCCACGCGTCCCGTCTCTACTGCGCATGCTTGCTCAGCTATCCTCTCTCTTATGCATTATGTCCTTATATCCTATTGACGAGCTATAGCTATAGTTGATATCATATGTTTCCCCACACAGGCCAGTGAAGAGGTGCAAGGCTTCTTGGATGGGTCCTTTTCGACCCATCGCTACTGTGAGCTGTCCAACAGCTTGGATGCAAAATGCCAAACTTTAAACAGCCTCCTCACTGCCCTGCAGGACGTCCCACATGGTAAGTGTTGCATGCATCCCACTAGAAAGTCCTAAGGCTCCCATATTATACATAGATATATAGATATATAGATATAGATAGATAGGCTGGGCCTGATAATATGTGTTCTTATATTGCAGATCCACAGTCCTGTGTCAAGGCCTCTGCAGACCACGGAGACATAACAAACCGGCTCTATCTGAAACCAGACAAAGCAGTTTTGACGACAGATGTTCTGAAGTTCGGGCCCATTCTGCAGAACGTCCTCTTGGCCGGCTCCATCACCAAGGCGGTCCAGGTGCTCGGAGCCACGCTCTCCCTTCGGCGGCTGCAGCACATCCTAGGCCCTCACGCTCTTGGCGGTGACGTGTCCTGCGATGGCGTCGGGCCCAGCCAAAACACAGACGCTGGGACTACCGATCCATCTTCTGATTTTCAGATGGAGGAAAATAAAGAGCGTGTTATGTTTAAAGATAAAGCCCAAGTGAGCGTGAAGGGTGAGCCTCCTCTAATGAACCAACGTCAAAAGGATTCCCAGGAGGTGCCGACTACAAAACCAATGTCCCAGAAAATGAGTGGTCGTCATTCGACAAATATTCTCATGAGCACGCAACGCGCTTTCTGGGAAGTTGAAGATGACATCCCGGTGCCTCACCAGAAACAAACATCTGCTCAGCTGTTGGACTTCCTAAGAACAAACACAGACAAACGAGGTGCGACGGAGGCCGATTTTACGCAGTTAAAAAGCCATTCACACCTTATCACGGGTTATCCGTCAGCATCACTTTCGCCAAAAATACAACAGAGTGGTGGTAGTAGTAGTAGTAGCAGGGACGCCGCCAGGTGCGTGGACGCGTCGCCGCCGAAGGAGGACGTCGTGGCTCAATACACGGACGGCCACGTTCCCGTGTTCAGAGTGAAGCGCGTGGAGTCGTCCGAGGGCACTCGGATCTACTCCTGCATGATCCTCACCAAGACCGAACTGTGGGACATCGGAGAAGTGGTCAAACAGGAGACACGTGGTGCTGCGGTGCGAGTTGCAACGGAAAAACGGCAAAACGAAGGGGAAAGCGGTTATGACAAAATCCCCGCCGGAGACCCTACGGAAACGCCGCAAAGTCCCCGGTGTACAAACACCACATGTGGCTCTGGGTCGGCCAAAACCGTACTGCTGAGCAGACACACTAGCATCCCAAAGTTTGAGATCTGTGCGTTTAAGGAAATGGAGGTTGTGGTTTCTCATGTTGTCACCCCTGGAAACTTCTACATCCAGCATCCAGATGTAATGGCCAAGCAGCGGGCCCTCGTCAAAGAGTGAGTGGTTCCCGACATGTTGCCATGTCTGTATTGTTTTCCCCCCTTTTTATGCTGTCCACAAATCCTAACAGTGTTCCTGACAGCACTTGTACATCTGTCCCTGATTTGATTGACGTTAAGCTAGCGTGTGTAAACATATAAACAGGATTTTTTTTCTCCCCCCCCCCTCCATCAAAACAGATGGAACGGCCCCATGTTTGCAGAGGAAAAAAGCGTTCCGGACATAGGAACTCTTGTAATGGGTTTCTTCTCGGAGCAGAAGCAGTGGTGCAGGGCCCAGGTCATGAAGATATGCGGCGTCAGTGGAGGTGTGGCCCGCATGCTTTAGCACACTCTCACCCCTAGGTGGTAGCATGTCACTTTGCAGCGCCTCCAACTGATCTGGAGAGGAGGCTGCTGTCTGTCCCCATTACAAGTGGAAGCAGCTGCAATTGGGTTGCTATTGGGTTTCGTATAGGGCTGCACAATTAATTGCCTATTAATCAATTAATCGCAATTTTTTTGGCTTCTGCAATTAGCCGATCGCGAAAGGTCGCAATTAATGTATTCCAAAAAAAACATGAAAAACATTTTTAAAACATTGCCCCCATGTTCAGGTGATGAGCACTGTGAGGGCGCCGGTGGCGGCGTGACCAACATCATGGTGGAGGTGATGAGGCTGGACCACGGCGACACGGCCTGCCTTTCCCTGCGCAACGTGGGCTACCTGACGCCAGACATGGCAGTCCTGCCGCTCCAGGCCGCCCGGGTCTCCCTGGCCAGCGTGAGTCGCCTCCCCATGTGGTTTACCGGTGGAAGCTCTTGTCCCTTGTGTTTATTTATTTTATTTTTTTAACAATGATGTAAGGGAAGAACAATGTACAGGTCATTATTGCGACATGAATCCAGGCAGAGTGATGCAGGGGTCTTGAATCACCTTGAAGGGGTTTATTTCGCAATAATGACCCGCTCGCTATACATTATCCTGCTAATTACACGGCTACTTACTAAAGAATTCAATCATTTGACAAAATGATTTTATTGATTTTTAAAATGATTTTATTGCTTCTGCAAAACTCTGTTTCTACAGTTGGAAATAGCATCCATAGCAACAGTCTGTTATTCATAGCAGCGGTAGAAAGCCGTAATTGACTAATCAGAATCGAGTATAAACAAAGCCGTGTAATAAATATTTATATATCGAAGCAGTATAGTTAAGAGGTTAAGGTCTTTGATTTGCAGCTAACAAGGCTCTGGGTTCAAACACCAATGTTGGCAGTCTACCTGTAGCTAGACGCCTAATCCCTACCTGCTCCTCATGTATATACAAAAATAATGAGCTGTAAGTCGTTTTGGATAAAAGCATCTGCTGAATGACTAAATGGTTGATGTAAAACTATAAATCTGGTTGACAATGATGGCAAGGAGGACGGGGGAAAGGGTTAACGTACAGCATTACACCGCAGGCTCGGGGAGAAGTGGCCTGGAAATAATTGTACTCCTCGTATCCCTGTGATCGTCACAGTCTTCATCTTCATCTCCGCTTCCTGTGACGGGGAGGAAAATTAATTGTCACACTGCACGGCGGTTGCCGGTCTGCATCTTCCCCCCCCTCAGGTGACTCCGGCGGAGGGGAGCCAATGGACGGAGCAAGCGGTCTCCTGGTTCAGAGCCATGGTGGAGAACAGAACACTGTATGCCCGGCTGTACCCGCTCGACTCCACCATCACCGTCCAGCTCTTCCTGGAGAAGGGCAAGATGGGCGCCATGAGGTACTTTCTTTGGCAGGCACCCGTTTGAACAGCCACTTCCCTTGGGAATGAAGCCTTTAAAAGATAAAGAAAAACATTCAAGATAAAGTACTACCCTTCCCCCCAGACTAGTTCTACTTCCCAGGTCAGAGGTTGATTGATGACTATAGATAGGTATACAGGAATAAACAGATTGCATTGGGATTTTCTAATAATTACTTGGATGATACTGTTTTTGAGTTTATTCAAAATGTATTTATTGCCTAAAAACATTATAAAAATTGCACAATGGTACAAAAGGTATTTATTTATTATTATTCGTATTTTTGTAGCTAGCTACAAAAATACGAATAATAATAAATAAATAAATAAATAATTTTATTGCAGCAAGTTAGAAATGCATTTTTTTTAAAGGCAGTAGCGAAGGCAGTAGCTTGTATAATAGACTATACCTATTATTTAAGACAAGCTAATATTGAAGCTTTTAAGAAAGCACATTAATGGATATTATAGAATAATATTAATATAATATATTCATAAAATGGATGCTGTTTGTTTCAGGAGAGGAGCGTCAGTCTCTTTGAGATTGGCACAGAATGGACACGCGAAACATGACAAGATGAAAGCTGTTGGTGGAGTGAAACGGGGTAAGTGGGATCTCCTGCGATTCCAACTGTGCGTCTAGATGGCAGTGGAGTCCCTGTATCTCTCCTGTGCATGCATGTGTGCACGCACACACACACATACACACACACACACACATACACTTGATATTCCTAAATGTTTTGTTTATTTTCTGTTCTTAGGCAATTATCAACTTCAGATGAAAAAGCAGGAGGCCGACTGGCAGAAATACCTCATTTCATGCTACACAGAAAGAAAGTAGTTCTGGAGAAACGTGCCGTTAAGACAGCTGTTATTGAGCTACAAGTTTTTGGCTTTGTTGTTTTGTTTTTTTAGTTGGTCGTGTTGAAGTTGGTACACAGCCCACTGAAATATTTATTTAATTTGTATATGCAATACTATAATTGCAACGGTTTGGAGTCATATTGTCTTCCAACAGAAAACTGGCTACTCAACTGGTTTCATAATGAACAATAATATTCAACACTTCACAACACTTGTGAAGTGTTTTTGTGTTTGTCAAAACTTCTCCATCATATTTATCTCCCACCTTGAATATGTCACGTGCAAACTGGATTATGTTAATGTTTACATAAACGGGTATTTCATTCAAAAATGACTAAGCCAACCAAACGCCCCCCTGTCCAGATTTGTCAAGTGACGCAGGAGCGCTGGTGGCACTGGAAGCTATACTGTAGAGATCATCTGATAGTGCACAACTGATGTATTGTGTGAATCTCATGCATGGGGCCTGCTGCCCTGGTTCTGTACGCAGTGGTGATCAATGTACGAGATGAGCAGAAAAATCTTGACAAGATGACAGCTTCTGCCAGCGTTGTCGGATCCAACTTGTGACGACAAGAACAACAACAACAACAACAATGACATCTGGCATTGAACAGCTGTCCTGCTGGCGTTCAGATAAACATATATCTGGATATGATTCATCTATTGGATAAATGTGTCAAATTACAGCAGCCACTTGTACAAGACCCAAGTAGGTTTTCACACCAAAAAAAATGTGACGTGATTTAGAAAATAAAAACTTTTCTTTTAAAAACACATTGCTTTGCAGCTTCACCGTATATCTTCATCACTCATGACAATAATCAGACGACTCCACATTAAGCAAATTCACAAAAAACCTCGAGCTTTTCGTTGAAGGCACCCTTTAGGTCCCCGGCCGGCCAAACACAATAAATAATGTGTCAGCCTTGGCCCTTTTGTGTCCACACAGATTCTTTCTTTTGCTGGGGGTGGGCGGAAATCGAGGCGTTTGATCCAAATTCTAAAGAGTCTTGTTGCAGCCCAATAAAGGACGCCATTGTATGTAAATGGTTTATATAAGAGCATATGACTGCCATGGTGCAGGGCAGTGGCAAGTGGTGGAGGAATGATTAGCATTTTCCAAACGCCTGGTGTTTTCATTCCAGCCGTTTGGTTTGTGAAAAAGCACAATACTGTATTTACTTTTTACCACGTTTGTACACATTTTTGTGTACCACCACAGCTGAAGGTAAACCCCTCATTCCAACCTTTTATTCAATTCGGTTTTTTTGACTAACATTAACCCGACTGAAGTCAACGATTGGTGTGGAAAAAATGTAGACAACAGAGATGTCAAGCAGTTGTGCATCGTATCATCGATTCATTGAGTCATTTTATGAATAAAACTGCCATTTGGTGTAGACGTGTGTGTGTGTGTGTTGCATAATTTATAATCTGCGACTGCAGCATCCAGGCATTCCTATTGACAATAGTAGTGTGACTGCCAGAGGGGGGGTAGAAAAAAAAAACACGTCCTCCTACTGAGGTGGCCGCATGGCCGGTCCTTGGGACATTTCTGTCGCATTCTCTGGCAGCCCGAGCTGCAGCTGAACTGGAGGTCAGGTTGGAAGTTACAGTATTAATACAAGGTTTGCCGACCACGTGATTTTGTGAATGATCTGCAATTGGCTTCTATTTCTTGCGTCGTGTGACGGCGGCCGGTGGTAGGCTGCGGCGCCGGCTCTTATACCACCGACAAAACGACCTGGCGATCCTCTTCCGTTTTCGGCTTTATACTTTGAACAATATCTAACCACATGTCCAGGCGACACCTGAAGATGTTAATCTCGGGAACGGGCACTGCTTGTGCTGCTCACACCGTCGGCTGCGCCTGGTAAATTTGATTTAACCTGCCTATGCCAACCTATCAGAAATAATTGTATGGACTAAATGTATTGAGATTTTAAAAAAAGGGTTGGGAAAGGAGCTTTGTAAGCAGCAAGCTTGATTTTTTTGCATTATTATCTTTGTAAGTAACCTTTTTGTTTTATTGGCTTGGATTATTATTGAATGTATAAACTGTTTTGTTCTCCTGATGAGCTAAATACATTTGACCTTTGCCCCCCCCCCCCCCCTCCCCTCGCAGACCTGGAATCAAAGATGAACTGGGGGTCCTTTTATGCCGTGATCAGCGGCGTAAACAGGCATTCGACGGGCATCGGACGCATATGGCTCTCCGTCATCTTCATCTTCCGGATCCTGGTGCTGGTGGTGGCCGCCGAGAGCGTGTGGGGCGACGAGAAGTCGGGCTTCACCTGCAACACGCAGCAGCCCGGCTGCGACAGCGTCTGCTACGACCAGTTCTTCCCCATCTCCCACATCCGCCTGTGGGCCCTGCAGCTCATCCTGGTGTCCACGCCCGCCCTGCTGGTGGCCATGCACGTGGCCCACCGGCGCCACGTCGACAAGAAGATCCTGAAGCGCTCGGGCCGCGGCAGCCCCAAGGAGCTGGAGCTCATCAAGAACAAGAAGTTCCAGATCAGCGGCGCGCTGTGGTGGACGTACATGGTCAGCGTTGTCTTCCGCATCGCCCTGGAGGTGGCCTTCCTCTACATCTTCTACCTGATCTACCCCGACTTCAAGATGGTGCGCCTGGTCAAGTGCGACTCCTTCCCTTGCCCCAACACGGTGGACTGCTTCGTGTCGCGGCCCACCGAAAAGACCATCTTCACCGTGTTCATGCTGTCCGTGTCGGGCGTGTGCGTGCTGCTCAACCTGGCCGAGGTGGTGTACCTCATCGGGACGGCCTGCATGCGCTGCACGCGGGGCTCCGAGGAAGAGACCAACGTGGCGTGGGTAGGCCAGAGAATGTCCGCTTATCGGCAAAACGAGATCAATCAGCTCATAGCCAACCAATCGCTGAAGCCCAAGTTAACTGTGACTAGAAAGAGTTCGAGTGAGAAGGGAGACCGGTGCTCGGCGTTCTGAGGCCAGAGGCGCATGCAGCAGCGCAAAGGCGACGTATATACTGTATATTGGGTTGTTTGGCGTGTATTCGTTTATGCTATTTATTATGCAGTGTATAATTTCAGTGAGATGACTCATCAGTATTTTAGATTTTGTTGTTAATCTATTGACCCAAGCATACTTGAAAATATAATAAATATAAGTGAATATAATTATTTACTAAAAGTAACGATTAGCTTTGTCTTTATTGAAATTGTATGTGATTCCGGTCCTCAGTCAAAGCAATACAAGGAGAAAAAGGGACTTATAAGGAGAGAAAGTACTTTTTTTGCGTGTGTGTACTTGAATTCATGCACATGATAAAACCACATCATATTGTATTACACTTTAGATTTAGAACATATGGCTGTAACTGGACTTCATTGTATTTGTGTAGACCTACTGAATCATAACCAGAGCTATTGTGGGCCAAAGAAATGCAGTTAAATGCTGTCCCAACAGTTCACATATGATTAGCACGAATTAGAACAAAGGGAATATACCCGGAAGCAATTTTTTATTGTCTACTTACCGGAAAACGATTTCCAGCTGAAGAAATGTGTTAATGTGCGTTACCACATCAGATGCGTCTTACAGTCTGATGTGAATTTTCCGAGGAGCCTTGCGTGAACCCCATCCTTTTCTCCGCAAGAAACGGTGCAATTGTTAGAAAGGCCCCATGATCGTTCAACTACTGAATAGGCCAAATCAAGTAGAAAGAACGCATTTTTCTCTGTTCTCTGATTAGCCTGTCTGTCAAGCCGGAGCCTAAATGGCGGGCCATGTTTTGGTTTCTTTGGAGTGGTTTCTGAATCTCTGCCCACTATAAAGGCGGCTTTTAAGATGGTCTTTTTGAAATTTAAAATTAAATCTTGAAATTAAAGTGAGAAGATACACGACAGAAAAAAACAATACTATTTATATCTGCGGTCCTATACACAGTATTTGACATTGTATATTGTTTCTCGCCAGTTCAGCTTTTACGCAACGTATAGCTTGGGCTTCACTAAAGTGTCTTTTCTGGTAACTTTTGGAGTTAGTTCTGAAGCGGTATGTAGGAATGGCAGTGTGTGCCTATGATCACTATCCTGCTATGTCAGGGTTTCTCTCTCTTCTTTCCTGTTTATTTATGTCCCATGAATTGCCTCCTGGTAGGATTGTCAGTAACACACTCACACCAAGACCCCTTGTGTATTAAGCAAATAGCTGTGTACTTTATTTTACTGTGTGTTAAACATAAACGTGCTATTTTCTCTATTTTGGCTCACATTGTGTGTGTGTGTGTGTGTGTGTGTGTGTGTGTGTGTGTGTGTGTGTGTGTGTGTGTGTGTGTGTGTGT
>JAOPJH010000002.1:8150727-8161542 GCA_027122575.1 Merluccius polylepis | reverse complement strand
TTTGACAATTCATATATCAATGTAACAACTTCCAAATATGTATTTGATGAAAATTGCAAATACCTGACGATTTGTACCTTTGTGAATTTTTATTGCACATATTTAAAACAAGAAATATTTGTGTGCGCATCACAAATATGTTTACAAATCTATTTTTTATATGTGAATTTATTTTTTTACTTATATATGGATTGAAGCATATTTGTGTGTGCATTGAAAATGCATTTGTGTATCGAGTCATATACAACTCCCCAAATACATTTGTGAGTCCTTTTTTGTGCATTTATTCATTTCTGTGTGCATTTACCCATTATGAGGCTGTTCTGGCTCCATACTAAGGCGTCTCAGCCGATCGCCACACATTTTGTCATATTGCCAGTTTTACTACACGTGCAGTAGCCTACTTTAAAAAAAACTTAAAATCTTGCAATATAGGCTATTTAATGTGCATTTCCCCTGTTAAATTAAACAAATAAAAGGCGTATGCAACTAAATGTCTGGTTGTTAAAAACACGCAGACACGGCACCGCGCACAGTAACGTTAAATGTTAGCCTATATGCACATTATATCAATCTAGATAATGTCATATAATCCCAGAGGATAGCACTTCAAAGCATTTAAGTAATGCTTTTAAGTGCTATCCTCTGGGATTATTGTATCTTGATACTACTTGGAGTGGTTTGTTCTTTTAAATTCCTAAATAAATCAAATCAAATATAAATATATGGATTGCAGTCCAAGTCCAATTGTTGTTGAATCAATGCCGCTAAATATTAGCAGTCTGGGGCTATTCCAATGTTGCAATTTGTGATCCTGTCTAGAGCGGATACGGAAACGGTCTGCGCTCCAAAAAAAACTACTCCGCTTGGCCACCAGGGGCGTCATGGTAGCCTGGTGACGCAAGTGACACGTACGTACGGAACTGCGCATGTTCAGTGATTGACGCACTGAATATACTGTACACAGTGGATGTGATTCCTGAGGCCTGGGTGATAAGACAGCCGCTGAGTCGCCCCATCTCCCATCCGTGTCTGGGAGCCAACGAATGACTTTATCCCTCGTAAACGAATCGCGTTCGCTCAGACAATGTTTATTTTTGACTTATTGTTTACTATAAAACCTGTTTGGACATATCCCATTATCCAAATGCGTCATGAGTCGTAGACTCCACCCAACTCAAATATCCAGACGCATTGTCCTGAACACACACACACCATTCCTCTGAGTTGGGGAATGACTTGAATCTCTGTAGCCCAACAAATCACATTCCTCGCACCTGTCTCAATTCCACTGAGTCCGTTACCGCAGCTGATCGCGGCCACTCTAGTCAATGCTTGTGATTCCACTGGACGCGGCAAGCAGCCCAGATGCGGCTGCCGCTCCAGATACGCGCCTTGTGTATTTTGACGGAAGCCGCGTCCAGCCGCACAGAGCAGATGGAGCCGGGCAGGAAGTCAGATAGTAAAAGCCATAGAGCATCTGGTCATTTTTCAAAATAAAACGCCCTCCCGATCGAACACAGCCACGAATCTTTGATCCATGTCGTTCATAACTGGACTCTATTAACTTTGTCTGTAGGCTACAGCACATTAGGGCATAACAATAAGCACAACAATAAACACAATCAAACACAATCAAACCAAAAAAATAAAATAATTTAAATATATATAGCCTACTTACTCATGGTTAAAGCACAACAATCAACGAAAAATGACCAAATTCAACAGCACGTCAACTTCTGACAGGCAAAGTAATCTTTTATTTGTTGTTCTGTTTTAACTTTCTCTTTTTATCAGTTGATCTGTTTGTACATATTGAATGTGGAAACATACCAGATCACACATATAGGCCTGATAAGGCTGTCAAATATCAAAGTGATGGTTCCACTTATGTGTAATGTTTGTTATCTGCACGCGGTGCCAAACATTGCATCAATAGAGAATAATGGAGTGGTAACACTTTATAATAAACTTAATAATAAGCTTTGGAGCATTTACAACATATTAATTAATAGTGAATTCATCATTAGTAAAAATGTTTTGTATTAATAGGGCCATTTTAAAGGTGTTTGATAACTGCATTTTCATACCTTATAGACATCTTGTAAATACTTACTAATGATGCAACTAATGCTTAGCCTACTAAAGCTAGTTGTAAAGCATTTACTAATTGTTAGTTAAGAAGTTTGCGTGAGAACCATCTATGCCTGATTAAACATTTATAAATTATCCATAAAGGGTGGCCATGCCAGAAGCTACCATTCCAGAATCTCACATCCCCAAGAGGAGACAGACACCACATAAGGTGATACAGAAAATAAAATGTTTATTGAACAGGTACAAAAAACACCCTTTACTCTGTAGTTTCATAAAACCCAACGATCTAGCCTCTGGCAGGTTGAGAAGGGTCCAACTGCAGACCTCCCTCCAGAGGCCCCTAGTTCTGTGAGCGAATGGGATTTGAGCAGTACCCCAAAGATAGTTTGTGATCCGGTCTAGAGTGAATATAGAAACGGTCCAAAAACCAATTCTGCTCGCGATGCGAATGCGAAAATAAAATAAAACAATATGACGATACACAATTTGGTGCTCAAAACAAGCTGCTAAAGCTATTGCTAATTTTAAATAATGTAACGATAACACTGCACCTTAAACCGGATACAGAACCGGATACATTAATTGGCAGGAGAAACAGGGTGTGTTCAAGACAGCATGCGCGTGTATGAATAGTTGAGGTCCGTTAGTAATGCTGCAGGCAAACATGGCGCTAGAGTGTGGGCGTGTCAACACAAATGGGCGTGCCGACACAAATGGCTTTCTCTTTTCTTTCGGAGAAGGAGGTCTGGTAGTTCAGTTTTGTTTAGTTAGTTTTCTCCTCCCTGTTTTGGTTAGTTTAGAGAGGAGTCCTGGGTGCGGCAGCCCTTTGCGTGGTTGGCCCAGTGACTTCTCTTTGTTTTGTTTTGTTCCTCCCTCCCAGTTTAACATTTTGCAGGTAATTTCTGTTTTCTTTGTGAAATAAATGACTTTGTCTTGCTTAGACACTGTTTGGTGTCCTTTATATGTTGCTGCCTCATTATATGAGCCTTTTGCTTCTTGAGGCCGTAACAGTATAAATAAATTTGATTTGACAAATAGCTTTCATAGCAGACATGTCTGTTTCGGTGTGTCAACTTCGTTCTTGGATGGCAAGGCCACTGGGAGATATTATGCATAGCAAAAAATATTCATGAAGGTTACTCAAAACCATCCACTGGTAGGTGGTGCATAATAACTGGGTTGCTGGTTAAAGTACAGCATGCACTACCTTTCGAAAACCAGTATGGCCCAGTGAGAGTTGCACCCATAGATGAAACCACCTTTATAAAAATATGATCTTTATGTATACATTATTTTCATAGTTACAGGTACAGTATGAAATTAACATACTTCTATTTTTACACATACACAAGCAGGGACTCATAATATCCATCAATTGGCAATGTACTGACGCACTGTATGTGCGTTTGCTACACTATTCATTGACTTGTACAGTGTTGTCTAGGATTTGGGATTGAAAAGCAATCTAAACCTCAGACGACCAACCATCAAAAATTCCAGCATCGCAAGGTGACCGATGTATGTGTTTCCAAGACACTCAGTTGTCACTTTGTCATCATCAGCTGTTTTCGAGACTGCATAATGTAAGGGGGCAAACATTAAATAGATTAGTACACTGTTCTTATGCACGTGAAAACATTACATTTACCAGAGTAACACAAAAGATATGTGCTAGCACAGTAAGCTCACTGATAAATCCATTATAAAAAAGTGGCGTTCGAAAAATGCTTTAAAATAATAAGCAAATTGTCTTGATATTATCACTTTATTTACTATCCAAAACCGTGCTAATTTAACTGATAAATCCATTATAGTAAAGTGACGTTCAAAAATGCTTTAAAATAATGAGCAAATTGTTGTTGTTTTTTTGGCACTATTTACTCTGTTTACCCTGTTTAAGCGAGGCAGAAGTTCCAGGTGGAAAAAGAAAGAAATCAGAACTTACGAAAATGGGTTCGGATTGACCAGTCACAGCTTGCACACCCATCTGTGTGGACAGGCCCACGCTCCAGTGCCATGTCTGCCTGGAGCGATCCATTACTCCCCTTTTAGGTCGGTTATGGTGTAGCCAGCGGCTATCCGGATAACAACTTCCTCTTCCGTGGTTCGGTCATTACAGTCCGATTAGTAACTTGAGATAACTTGATTGATAATGCTCTCAAGTTTAAAGAGACCAATCAGCAACAGTACTATGATGAATACATCGATCTAAGTAGTCAAGTGAAATATAAAATAAACAAGGCAAAATCACAATATTGTATAACAACTGTAAACGGCAATCTGAAACAGCCACACAAATGATGGTTATTATGGTCAGTTTTAAAGGATATTGGTTCCACATCTTCTAACATAGCAAAGTCTCAAAATATCAGCTTGGAAATTGAAGGAGACATATGTCAAAATTGCCAACCATTTTAATGCCTTTTTATTTTTTACCACAGTAGCCTCATCCCTGGTTAAGAAGTTACAAGCCTGTAAAGGGTTTTCCTTTGTTCAAAACTTTCACCAACTTTTGAACATAGCAAATGACATGTTTGAGTTAGATATGATATTAGAGAGCTGTTGGATGTTTTTAATCTTCTTTGCTAAATGAATACTTGTAAAGCAACTAGACTAGTTAATTTGCCAGCTAGATTTATAAAGGATATTGCCAGCATAACAGCACAAATCTTCAGGCATATTGCAAATCTCTATCCACACTGGAAAGTTCCCAAAGGATCTGAAATCAGCCAGCCTGAAATGGTTCCCCTGCATAAAAAAAGACAGTAAAGCCCAGGTTGGCAATTATAGGCCTTCGTCAATCTTAAACACACTATCCAAAGTATTCGAGCGATTGGTATAATCAACTGGAAGAATATATTCTCAAACACAAAATACTTTTTAAGTACCAGGCTGGTTTCAGAACGGCTCACTCTGCAAACACGTGCTTGATCAATCTTTTTGATTACATAAAAATGGAGAGCGAGAAATGGAGTTATACGGTATGGTCACCGTTGTTCTTTTAATGAAATTGAAATGTTTGGGCTTAAAGACATAGCTGTGTTGGGAGTGTTGATGGTTCACTTGAAGAGAGGGAGTTTGAACCATGGGCGTGGGGTTGCAAGGGGGACGAGTGGGTTTATGTCGTTTTTAATCGTTTTGTTTGTTTCCAAGTATTGTTTGTTTCCATCGAGGACCACTTTGGAAATAAGTGTTTTAAGTAATGCTATCCTCTGGGATTATTGTATCGTGATACTCCTTGGAGTTGTTTGTGAAAAAATACATCCACAAATGATCGCGTGATCTTACAGTTCTTGTGTGATTTCGCAAATCCAACCGCATGGCGTTTTATTTAGAAAAATGACCGGATGCTCTATGGCTTTTACTATCTGACTTCCTGCCCGGCTCCATCTGCTCTGTGCGGCTGGACGCAGCTTCCGTCAAAATACACAAGGCGCGTATCTGGAGCGGCAGCCGCTTCTGGGCCGCTTCTGAAACGCACTGCGCCGCATCCAGTGGAATCACAAGCATCGACTAGAGTGGTCGCGATCAACTGCGGCAGCCCGGGAAACTCCTGCTGTACCTCCCAACTCTGGCTTTCACATTCACATTGTTTGAACGGAGCGATAAGCGTAATGTGAAGTGCTGTACCGGCAGCTCTGTCACTGACTGACTGACTGACTGAGATAGAGTTGCACCATTGGTTTTGAGTGAGCGACGATATGGCCAAACACTTCCTGGCTGCACCTGATTGGACGAACGGACCAACATAGGCGGCAGCTTCACAAACGACCTCAGCTAAAATAGTGCAGTATAATGTGTTTCTGTTCACATTTTAGGTGAGAAATAAGCTATGCAGCTACTGAGTCTGTCTTCATTTTAGATTGACAAAGGTTCGTTTATACGGTTTTCGGGAGTTTCCGGACCCGACGAGGAGCACCGGACACCCGGATTTGCATAAAGTACAAGACAACTCAACGTCATGCAAATGAAGAGCGCGCCAACGTAACGCTAAATCCCATGAAATCCTGTGGACACGTGACGTACCTTCACCGAGCGCTAAGGACGGATTCACGGTCCAGCCACATACTGGGTTTTGACCTGGTCTTGTTTAAATGGGACTCGTGTATTTTGGATGCGGAAATTAAGAAAAAACATTATAAAATACGACAAAATATATATATTACGCAAAGAAAAATAGTTGTTGACATTTATTTATTTTTACGTGTTTTTTTGCCATTATGAACGAATAATTGAATAATCGATTATTCTGACCCACCCCTAATTCAATTATTCAATATTTCCTTGCATTTCATACTCCGACTCACCGGATGTAGGTTGTTATGGTGTCGGATTTGGACGAGTCGGATTTCCGAGTTACGAACCGGAAGTTGCAAATCGAACGCCCCCGAGGTCGTATATACGACTCGTCAACTCGTCTGAACTCAGAGGACCCCGAGTTCAGTAACAAAGATGGCTACTCCGAGCATCACACGTAGTAAACATTGTGGTTTTCTACTATTTTAAGCACTTGTGTTTTTGTTGTAACCAAATGAAGAAGTCGTACACATAGCACTGTATACTGTTACCTATAGGCATGTCGTTACAGTCTTATTATGTGTTAAATACCGCCTATTTTGTAGCTTGTGCAGCTGAAATTGGCTAGAGACGCTCCATGTTGCTATGACAACAATGCCGATTCTTGAGCAGAAAGCAGAGCAGTAGCCTAACGTTATCAAAACGGAATATTCAGATATCAAACTGGGAAATACGATTGTGTAATATGTAATGAACATGTGAAATCCGCGGTGGGTGCACCGTAAACGAGATAATCACTATAAACGTTACGAAACGTCCAAACTGCCTATTGCAACCAAGCACATTGTGAAATCTTGGGTAATTTCTCTGTGATCAATGTGTCTATATTTAATTAACGTTTAAACACAGAATGATACTGTTTTTCAAGCATATTAAAGTCGCGTCCATCTTTTCTCCGACTCGTCTTGTTGTGTGCCAAATAGAACGCAAAAACCCGGGGTCACTCGTTTTCCGAGACGGATGTGACGTCACACCCGAGCTGCAAGTCGCGATTACGAGACAAATAGAACGCACCATTAGTACAAGCCTGCCGTTGGGTGACTATTTCAGTCGGCATCCTCCTCCCCTTCCGCTATCTGCGTGTTACCGTTGCTAAGTCCCGTTGCTATGTGAAACAACCTCAACTATATGTATATTATGTTTATATATATATATATATATATATATATATATATAAACAACCTCTGAGATAGCAACCTACACACTGAAAGCAGTTTTGACAAAGATTTGATTTCTTAATACATGGTGAAAAACGTTTTGACAAAGATTTGGATCATGCAATGAGGCAGACTCGCTTGGTTCTTTCGGTAAATGGTTGTACTGTTTTGCAAGGGCACCGTCGCTGCATCCCGGGCTTAGGGCCGCCCAAGATGACGTGAGGAGATATGTCTGGCTATGCAAGGCTAGGTAAAATCTCCAAATCAATGTTATTGTTTTGAAGCTAAAAGAGATCCTTCCTGCATTCATTATTAGTGTTGGCTAGCGTGAGACCGCAGTAAAACAAACATACATTCAGAAAATTCAGAAAAAGTTTAATTGTTCATGTATATTATCTACCTATATTCATTGTGTGCAACTACAAAATCAAAGCTGATCTTCTCAGTGCTGACAACCAGGCGACAGGGTTGGTTTGGTTTATATCCTTGGCTTGTCAACTTGCGTTCCCAAAATGCAGTACATTGTCATTGGGATTGTTCCACTTGAGTTGGTCTTACTTAAGTTTGTTGTACGTCAGCACATTACACACACACACACACACACACACACACACACACAGAAACACACGTATACACAAACACCCCCCCCCCCCCCACACACACACACACGTATACACGTACACACACACACACACACACACACGTGAGAATTGCTTCTCAGCAAAAGGCACTAGATCATCCAAAAATAACCATAACCGTAATAAAAAATACTCCACCACAGAAGAAGAACACGGCCCCTTAAACATTGATCTCTGCCATGTCGTTGTTAGTCGGGGCCGGCGAGGGCTTACTCTTCATGCCCTCGGTTGGACACCTGGACGACTCGTTCATGAGCAAGCGGGGGATGCACAAGGCCAGGAGGATGGTCTTGTACTCCTTGCGGAAGTTCTGGTTCAGCAGGCCGTAGATGACGGCGTTGAGGCAGCTGTTAAAGTACGCCATGAAGTAGCTGGTAACAAAGAGCCACTCGGGTATGTTGGGCGCCACCCTGGAGGGGTCGATGGCCACGGCCAGCCCTATGAGGTTCAGCGGCGCCCAGCACACGGCGAACAACACAAACACCATGAACATGGTGAGGAAGTTCCTCACGTCGCTCTGTTTCACTGTGGCCCTTTGCTCCGGCTTTACCCGGCGCTTCACCTGGATCACCAGCACCCATATCCTCATGTAGCAGTAGGACACCACCAGCAGCGGGACGAGGAAGTGGATGACCACCACGGAGATGGTGTAGTAGGAACTGACGGTCTGGGCGAACGTGCAGGAGTAGATGCGCGGGTCGTACTGCAGCGAGCCCACGAAGAAGTTGGGCACGGTGGCGATGGCGGTGAGCAGCCAGGTGAGGCCCAGGTAGCAGCAGGTGTTGCGGCGGCTGAACAGCCGGTCGTAGTGGAGGCTGTGGCAGATGTAGCAGTAGCGGTTGATGGCGATGGCCGTGATGTTGAAGATGGAGCCGAAGACGCTGAGGCCCATGATGAAGCCGCTGGCCTGGCAGTGCAGATCCCCCATGGTCCAGTCATCGCGGACGATGGCCATCAGCACCAGGGGGTAAGGGTACACAGCCACCACCAGGTCCGCCACCGAGAGGCTCACCACAAAGATGTTTCCTGTGGAGAACAAAACGGACAACATGGACTTCATCTCCGCCGTCCGCAGCTCCACAATCGCTAGCTAGCTCCCGAGCTAATACATTGAATTTATGAGCGACTTTGTTGTTTACAATTATGGAGGACGAATTGTGCCACGGAAAAAAATTAATGAATATTTAATACATTTATCACTCAACCGTTTCATTTAACGCTCCATACAACAACAAAAAAAGATAATTGATTAATGTGTTAAAACAGTCTTTAAGTGGGTAAATTATTATTCATGATTTTTTCCATGGCACAATTTGTCCTCCATATACAACGGGTCATAGAGAAAATGTCATACAGCAATGCATATGTATTTTAATTATATCTTTGGGTGTATTTTCTGTTCTTTAAGGACTCAAAATGTTTCTGTGTGCTACAGCCTTGGATTTAGAAGTCATGTCTGCACTGGCATATTTCATATTTTACCTTATTTGACTATTATTTCACATCTCTCCTTTAAAGGTTTGTCTTCAACTGATTGTCTGAATGTCTAAAAATGTGATTCCTATTTCCTGCCCATGTAAAACATGGTGTGCCTTGCCTTACTAATATAATTAGTTATGGTTTTAATATAAAAGCTAATTCAGTCAAATACCCTTTGTCTGCAGATATGAGGAAATATTTCTTTTTTTTTTTATATCAATGCTACAGTATAAGAAAGCCAAATACAAAACCACTTAAATGTCACATTTCAACTAACTTCCTGTGTGCCTGTGGGTCTAAGCGGATGGCTGCTTTTGACACTGGCTCTTGTCAGACAAAATTAGTGAAAGCAAATGCTATTTGACATTATTACAGTGCTGCCGTTCTGGGTGGAGATTGATCTTTACATCTGCCAGAGCATGTCATGTAAAGCCCTGGCACATTGGGAAGGCAACTGAATCAAATAAAGGCATTTTCATCAGGGTCAGCATCACTGTCCTGCAGTTTGACTACTTAAGGTACTACCGAAGGGGACACAATGTCCCCACATACTTTTTCAGGATTTTTTTTTTTCTCCCCCCTCCAAAAGAATTCATAAAACGTACACCTAGTAAAATGGTTATGAAATTCAGACATCTGCAATGGATACATTTACACAATACACACAACACATGTATAGTATTCTTAGAAAATGTTCTGGTTATTTAAGTGACTTAACGCTGGGGAAAGCAGTGTGATCCTAACACTATGTAACTTAGCTGTGAGTGGTAGTCGCCCATTGATGTGTCCCAGGAGCACAGAAATCACCCACGCTGGAATGTATGTGGGGTCAGAAAAACATAAATACCTCCAAGCTAGCGAAGGTACCCACAATTCCACCATGTGTGTGTGTGTGTGTGTGTGTGTGTGTGTGTGTGTGTGTGTGCGTGTGTGTGCACGCGCCTGTTTGTTTAGGAAAATATTTGTATTGCCTTAACAATGTTAAAATGTATATAGAGTAAGTATATATACAGAAGAGTAAGAGTAAGTATAGATTAAGTAGATATATAAACATATTTATATAGAGTGAGTATATATATATATATATAGAGAGAGAGAGAGAGAGAGAGAGAGAGAGAGAGAGAGAGAGAGTAAATATGTATAGAGTAAATTAAGCATATATATATATATATCTATTGTGTAAGTATAGAGTAAGTATATATAAAGTATATAAGCATATGTATAAGGATATGAATACTGATGTGATGGCCCCCAGCCTGCTGGAGTAGAGGAGGCTGCCATCACCATAACAACACACACATACATACACACACACACACACACACACACACACACACACACACACACACACACACACACACACACAC
>JAOPJH010000002.1:8098434-8112280 GCA_027122575.1 Merluccius polylepis | reverse complement strand
TGTGTGTGTGTGTGTGTGTGTGTGTGTGTGTGTGTGTGTGTGTGTGTGTGTGTGTGTGTGTGTGTGTGTGTGTAGAATGGCTTTGACCCAGAAACAACATTCCACAGCTCTTCTGTAATGTCGCACGGCCTTATGAGTACAGCGTGTACCGACGGGTTTACTTTAGAGCGATGTGTTTTATAGAAAAGTGAAAAAAGAAAAAAGCCCTCCTCACTATTTTTTTGTTTCTCTTTCTCCCGTTTCACAGATTTGACATATATAGGAAAGTCCCGAAAGATCTCACCCAACCCACATACACAGGAGCGTGCAGTAAGTAGCCAATGGGCTTCTGTTGCTTTTGGTGAATGAAAGTCCCATCTGCTTAAAAAGACATATGTGTGTGTGTATATATGTGTGTGTGTATGTATGTATGTATGTATGTATGTGTATGTGTATATGTGTATGTATATATAGGAGGTTTTATTTGCATTTACCGATGTTTATTAGGAACAAATGTATTACCGAATAGAAGTCAAACTAATTGATATGGAACTGAATGCCGCCCCCCCCCCCCCCAATACAAATATTGTGTTCATTTTATCCATTTTATCCGTATTTTACACATATATATATATACATATTCCACCACCGTACTCCATAGCCACATATTCAAATGGGTTCAGACCGAAGGAGTCTTTCGCAGGAGGAGGACGTTTTGGAGGAACAATGTCTAAATGAGGGGCGGAGTTGGCAGCTGTAATTTAAGTATTTACCCGAGTCAAGAGAAGGAGTACCCCAGGGGGATGTGTCCTAAAAACTTCATGTTCTAACACAACTGCTATGGCAGGAATGTTATTGAACGCACACTCACACTCACTCACCCCCGTCGCCACAGGCAGTACGCGGACCCTGACAGCGTAATCCAAACCCGATTTCCTGTCAGTAAGGCATCATGTAACAATTATATTGACTGTTCACCGCATGCCGAGATATTTACGCATGTTCCCCCCCCCCACAGTACATTTTAGTACACATGCGGTTTCTTAGGATCACAGAAAAGGAAATGTTCTCCATGAATTTCTTTTGTTCTTGCATAAAACAACGACTGTCAGCTAAGGGAAAATGAATGAGGTTCTATTTCTGTACACAATCGACAATCTTCCTGTGTCGACGACGCACTACGTCCCACCCGTCGGGTGGGAGGTGAGGGCGTCACACCATCGCTCCAAGCAGGGACAACTCGCCATTATTGCCCTTCCTGGTTTCAGAGACGACCACATACATGCCGGTTCCCTTTCACAAAAGGTCAAATATTTGACCCCTTTGGCTTTTTGTTAGGCGTTAGGTCAGCGTTGCTGTTTTTTCTGGGTGTCTAGCGAGGACAACACTGTTGTTGTTGTTGTTGTTATGATGGTGTGATTTAAAAAGAATAGATAAAGGACATACTTGTACATATACATACATACTTATATTATACTTTAAATCACTAGTATTAATACACTTTTTCCACGAAAATGAAAGAAAAACTGTATTAATAATACTTTATTCATACATTTTATTACATATTCATTTTATTTCCTTTTTTCGTCATCTTGGAAATACTTATTGGTGTTCTGACCGAGACTGAGTGCTGTAAGCGGACGATGACATTATCACTATTACAGGAAGTGCTTTTGCAATATTGTACATCACTGCGCAATCGCAGTCGAGTATCAGACATCATCCCATTTGAAATAACAGCATTAGGGAAGGTGGCAGTCAAACCAACCTCTGCATGTGCCGTGTCATGGTGTGTGACATTTTGTTTTTCCGTCATTCCCATCAATATTTCTACTGTGGCGCCGCTCTCTAGCTTAGAACCGGGAACTCATCGCTGCCGCGTCTCTTCTAGCGAGGCAGCGCTTTCCTGTTATGTAACGCTTCCGGGGGCCTGGGACAAATTACGTGTCCTTTGATGAGCCTGAATCGGTTGCCTATGTGTCATCGCGGCACACCCTATTGTTTGTGCCTCAGTTAAACATTACCTTTTCGTAAGCCCTCCTCAATCAAGGCACCGGTTGGGCCTTGCGGTGACGCCCTGCCTCTAACCACAGGGTAATGTGTCTCGATTTTGACTCGTGTGCCCTACCCCCCCCCCCCCCCCCCTCCCGCGTAGCCAAGTCACTCATACCCTTGTGCATGTGCCATGATTGCACAACATTGCATGTACTTATCTCAGTTAAGTCTTTGTCATCGTTTTTTCTTCTTCTTTCCATCTTGTGTGTGATTTGGAATTGGCGCTAAGCTTACGCCTCTCAATCTCAACAAAGGCAGTGTTTAGCCCTCCTGTCCTGGCTCAAAGTCAACAACAACACCGCTTATTATGCCTTTGAGGTCCGGCGCTCTAATTTGGTGTCTTCCTGGGCCGGGTTGAGTCCACTCCCGGTTTGAAGCGCTCTGTAAAGGTGCCATTTTTGGGTCTACGTAATCGTGAGAGCGCGCGAGGTTTGTGTCAGAGGAAACCCAAAATGGTGTGTTTGTCCGGCGTATTCAGCAGCATGACCTCACTCTCCTCAAAGGAGATGTGCTGTAATGGCTGCCCTGCTGTGTTAGCGTTAACATTTAATCACCAAAAGGAAGGGCTTTAAACGCCGATGTAATGGCGGCCTTTATAGCTCTCGAAAAACACGAGCTATTTTAGAGTCGTCGCTGTGGTCATTTATTGACGTCGGCAGATACGGTCACCCTTTTCCCTAATGTGCACTTTTCTTTGGAGTATTTTTTGAATTTCCCCCAAAAAGTGTCATGGGTTAAAAATAGAAAAATCATTGTAATGTTTTTAAGTTCATCTCTTCCGGGTTTTTTTGTCTCTACAGTATCCGTCCTCTGCTGTGTGTTCATGCTCTTCCTCTTCTTGTCGGAGTTGACGGGCTTCATAGCCACTGAAATGTAGGTGTACACACACACGCACACGCACACGCACACGCACACACGCGCACACACGCAGGGGCCCTGATTGTGAATGTCAATGTCGCCATAATGATGTGCTTTCTGTTGGCCCAGTGTCCTAACCCACATATGAAGGAAATGTTGTCACAGGAAATTGCCTTTTGTGTGTGTGTGTGTGTGTGTGTGTCTGTGTGTGTGTGTGTGTGTGTGTGTGTGTGTGTGTGTGTGTGCGCGTGTGCGTGCGTCACCCTGTCTGTGTCTCCCGTCGTATGTAAGAGGGGGGGGGATGACTTGTTCTGGGAGTGACGGGAAGCATATTACATAAATAATGACGCGATAAATCGGATGCGACCAACGCGTCCGTTTTTCGTTTTGACGAATCACGACGCCCGCTTCTCGACGAAAATGTACATTCTCCTCGACTTAAACGGCCGGAAAAATTCAATGACCTACTTTCCCCCGATCGTCAAAAAAAGCATGGCGTCACCTTAACCCTTTCCTCTGTGGCCGTCTTGTGTTGACAGTGTCAATGAGCTGTACGTGGACGACCCCGACAAAAACAGTGGTGGGAAGATAGATGTGAGTTTAAACATCAGTTTGCCAAACTTACACTGTGATTGTGAGTATACGTATATATATATCCATATATCTTAATTCACACATTCATACATTATGTTCCCTCTGCTCTTTTCTCTATTTTGAATCATGTATGACGCCGCCTCCTGTAAATGTTTTTAGTATTTCCTTGTTATTTGTTTACTTCGTGTTCCCTTATCGGCCGTTCAGATTATCTTCTGCCCTCTTCCTTTTTAAGTATGGCGAGTTGGCAGAGGAACAAAACGTGCGTCAAACCGCGCGGCCTGTTTGTGTTTTTTAGTATCCACGTCGTTTTAATACGCAATTAAAAGATAATCCAGGGCTTGTAAAATAAATAACCTCTGTGCCCTCTCTCTCTCTCTCTTGCCCAGTATAAAGTTATTGGTTGTTAAGTACCGGTACAAAGTCCGAATGTGTTTGACACCGAGTTGCCTCTGCTGGCTCGTCTTGCCCCCACCCCCGTGATGTCAGAACTGGGTTTGGCGAACTTTGCCAGCGTAGAGAATAGTCACCCACTATTTGCTGGCGATGACTCCCCTCAGAAAGTATGCCCTAAGTGGGAAAAAAAGGAATCACACAAGCTTACTGACACACACACCCACCACACCACACTCACACCACACACTCACACCACACGCTCACACACACACTCTCTCACTGTGCTCAATAAATCGCCCCCAAACAAAGATCACCTCCTCTGTTGTTGTTGTCGCCGCCGCCGCTCATTAAAGCCTCCCGGCTCTTCCTCCTAAACGGGTCATTCGGGTTTCCAAAGGGGTTTCAACCGACATCTTTTCTGCCACTATTTTAGCGCATAGTTAATGTGGCACATGGTGCGCTTATATTTCAGCCGGTGACTTGTTGATGTTCCAGATATACATGTAGTCTGAGCCCTCGCCCTCATCATGGAAAGCAGGGGTGTCTGACTGTGTCGCGCGCCGCCCGCGTATCCGTTTTCACCGGCGCGCGGCTATTTTAGAGCCCAGACTCCTTCCAGTGACCTTCTGCCTGATGGCGCGAGTCGCCGATTCGCCCGCACCTCACATAGAGGAATAGAGGAAGCGTGCGCCAAGCTTATAATAATTTTTCTTCCGAGCCGCTTCACGCGGACAGCGCTAAGGCGTCTTAAAAGGAAGGAGGCTCGATTAGTACGCCGCCGACGGTTTAAAAATATATACCTTCCTCTTTTATTTTGAGAGCGTCGTCGTCGGGCGCGGGCCAGGGCCAAAGTCATCTCAAATGCCAAAGGTCGCCGAGACGGACATGTGGCAGTTTCATCAGAGCTGACCCACCGTGTCTGCTCTCTCTCCTAGTCAACATGTCCGCCCTCTCTCTCTTGGTCAACACCATAGTAGTCTCTCCTAGTCAGCACGACAATAGTAAGAGATGGAGAGAGGCCGACGGGTTGAGAGGCCGACGGGTTGAGAGGCCGATCTCTCTCTCGCTCTCTCTCTCTCTCTCCCTCTATATCGCTTTCTCTTTTTCAATCTGTCCAAATGTTTCAATGAACAAAACGATGTGACCGCGGGCGTTTTCCAAAACATTATTTTTTGTTGTTGTTGTTGTCGTCGTCTCTCCTGCCCTCCCCGCCTCCTCCTCCTCCTCCTCCCTTTATCCTCCCTTTTTGTTTTTTTTCTTCTTTTCCCTCCTTGCATTCCCCCCCCGTGGTACCAGTGGTGGGCCTAGATATCCAGGATGAGATGGGTCGCCATGAGGTGGGCCTCATAGACAACTCCATGAAGATTCCTCTCAACCAGGGCTACGGCTGCCGCTTTGAGGGCGAGTTCACCATCAACAAAGTAAGTCCGTTGCCACACACACACACACACACACACACACACACACACACACACCATAGTCTTTCCTCTTTTGTTTGTTATCTTCGACTTTGTTCAGTGCGATTCAAAGCATTTTTTTAAATCCATTTGATGATGAACTCTTGGATAAAAATAGATAATAGATAATAATAATAATAGATAAGTTAATTCTGCGGAAACTGTATTGTTTGGCTCCCAATGTGGAATTTATTTCATGTCCGTAGAGATATTATGCTGTAATCTGAATAGGTGACCTATACTGTGTGTGGGTGTCTTTGTGTGTGTGTGCGTTTGTGTCTTTTGTATGTGTGTATCTTTGTGTGTGGGTGTATGTGTGTGTGTGTGTGTGTGTTCGTGTCTCTATGTGTGTGTGTGTGTGTAGGTGCCAGGGAACTTCCACGTGTCCACACACAGTGCCACAGCCCAGCCCCAGAGCCCTGACATGACCCACAACATCCACAAGCTGGCTTTCGGGGAGAAGCTCCAGGTCTCTACTCCACAAATATTGGGTCTAACACGTAGCCTTGTATTTGTACACACACACGCACACAAGTCAGACCGTTTTTTTAAAGTTTTTTTTTTTACACACATTCAAGCGCACACAACGCACACAGTCATCAGTTCTCGTTTCCTCTTTTTTGTTTTTTACACAGTGAGTAAATAAACACACACACACACACACACAGGTTGATCTGGGTGAATCATTTCTGTTACTCTGGTCTCGACCTGCAGGTAAAAACGGTGCAGGGCGCCTTCAACGCTCTAGGAGGTGCAGACCGACTCGGCTCGAACCGTACGTGCGCATGCACTCACTCACACACACACACACACACACACACACACACACACACACACACACACACACACACACACACACGCGCTGACATACCCTATCTCCGTATCTCTGTACTCTCTGCGGTGACGCAGCTAAGATAACAATTCTGTGTGTGTGCATGTACATGTGTGTGTTTGTTTTTGTTTGTTTGTTTTCCTGCTGACGGAAAGTGACGCCAGCATGAGACGCCTAGCGGTCTTAGTGCCGAAAGCCCCCACGTTGCCTCACTGTTTACCAAAAACCAGCCGCAAAGATGCTGTTGCCAGTGGATTCATTTTGCAGAAGAAGAGAGAGCATTGTTTTGTGTATGTGTGTTTTTGTTTTGCAGCTCTGGCGTCACATGACTACATACTGAAGATCGTTCCCACAGTGTACGAAGACCTCTCCGGCAAGCAGAGGTTCTCGTACCAGTACACGGTGGCCAACAAGGTTGGTTGTTTTTTTTGTTGTTGTGGCTGTTAACCGATCGAGTGAGTGGCCGTGTTGTTTACGTGCTGGTCTCCACGGCAGCCCAACATATGGCCCCATGTGTTGCCATGTCGGCCGACCCGCTCACCTGGAAGCGAGTGGCTGGGGGCCTTGACTACTGGAAAGGCTCCCTCGATAGTCAACAAACCATAAAGCCTCTTCCAGGCATTGCCTTGACGGACAGCTGGCTTCAGGCCTTGTGCTGTCCCCAGTGGCTCCAGTCAGACGCTGGCTGGTGGCATCTTTACCAAACACCAAACATGGAGCACATACAGGCCTGCAGGTGTATGCTCGGGACGCAATATTTTTTCCTAGGATGGCGAAGGCAAGTCCCGCCCTAAACTTAACCATCTCTAACCTAATCACTAAACTTAAACCATCGCTAACCTAAAAGCTAAATTTAACCATCTCTAACCTAAGTCCTAAACTTAATCATCTGTAACCTAAAACCTACACTTAACCATCTCTAACCTAATGCCTAATCTCAATTGGCAATGTATTAATGTAGACATTGACCTAAATATAAACCTCAGCATAATTTGCGACATAAAATGAAGACGGGTCTGGACACCAAAATTGTACACACTACCAGTGCGCCACGAGGGTCGAACGCCACTGTCAACAGTGGCTTTAACCAGCTACGCGTTGTCTCGTCACATTCTCATTAATTATTCATGAGATGCCTTCGCCATCCTAGCCAAAATTGTGCTAGGGACAGGAATCAAGCAGGGACCTCACAATGTGGTATTACAGCAGTTTGTGAGTGCCAATACGATATTTATGCCATTCCATAAATATTCTGTTATTAATTTTAAAAAATATATTTTGTGCGATTTTATCTTTTGCGAAGATAGCCTTGAGGTTTCAGGCTTATTCGTATTTGTTTCCCTGTCCCTAGTGTACGCACATCTTTGAGTATTTGATGGTGTAACATTGCTTTGAATGTGACGATACATGAGGTGGCGGGGGGGGGGGGGGTTGGGAATAATGTCAGAAATGTGCTATTGTTGTTATGTTTATGCCCGGTCACACACAGGACGTCATGCCAAGCTAACTCGCAACACATTTTATTCGGTCTCCCAATGGTTAGTTAATAATCCTTTGACTGACTTGCATATGCGTCGCAATTCGGTGCCAAATCAATTGCAAACCCGATACACGAGCAAAGATGACATTTGGCTTTGATGAAGCCAAACCAGACACATGAAAACAATTGTTTCAACAAAAGCACACAAACAATGAGTGACTGTAGTATGAATGTGAAAGGGGAGTCCTGTCCAGACTAAAGCTGTGTGTATTTCTCTGTCCCGCAGGAGTACGTAGCGTACAGCCACACTGGCAGGATCATCCCCGCCATCTGGTTTCGATACGACCTCAGTCCCATCACTGTGAAATACACGGAGCGGAGACCGCCGCTGTACCGGTTCATCACCACTGTGAGTTGTCCTCCCCCCGGCCCGACACGCAACAATAACGTAAAACAATCAAGAACATTAACGGTTAACAGTTTTAGCGATGACCTCAAAAAGGGAGATCTTTTGGACTAAAGCCTACATCTGTCTCGGCACAGTTTTCCCCTTCTTGGTCACCACTTGGTTCAAATAATGTCCGAAGGGGCCTGAACTTTATAAAGTCCATGGCCTGGACTCGCTCATTCAGAGGAGAAAAATGCTGAGAAGGTTACCAGATCTTTCGCTGCCATCATAGGCCCGAGTCATCGTTCAGCCAGTCGTGCCGTAACACGTCTTATCATGCTGCCTTCATTATCTCCACCTGACGCATAAAGGGGGGGGGATGACTGGTCTCATGGTATCATTATGACTCGGTGCAAAACATTGTTTGCTGAACTTCTGCAATCCAGTCATTGTATTGGTAACGCAATAAGTATGATGTGGTTGAAAACCAGTTTGTGTCTGTGTCAAAATCTTATCGTTAAACACATGACACCGTCTCAGAGACAATGGTGAGGCGGCGGTGAGTCAGGGGCGTGTCCGTTGTGTAACCCAGTGAGCCTGTTTTCTCCAGATCTGTGCCATCATCGGCGGGACGTTCACCGTCGCCGGCATCATAGACTCCTGCATATTCACTGCGTCGGAGGCCTGGAAAAAGGTCCAGATAGGGAAGATGTCCTGAGGTCGGCGGTCGCCCTTCTTCCCCACCCTCGATGTCATCTTATTTATAACGGTGTTTAGTGCTCTATCCGATTGCTGCTCCGAAAGGAAGAAAAGATAAAGAACCAATCGCCTTGTTAAGAAAAATACCCGACTGACCAATGAATGAATGGCTTGAGTATCCAGATAGTGTTCTGTAGTTTAATCAGTTTAACGCCGCACTTTGGCGCCGTCCCCTTCCTCCTGATCTGTGGACGGTGGTCAGTAGTAACGGCCACATGCTGAATTATTCATTTTAAGTAGAGGAGAGGGAAATTCTGAATCACATATTTTTGCTATTGGGATGCAGTCATCGGTGCCAGATATCGCTCCTGGCAGCATATAATGGTCAACTGAAGGATGTTATTTTTTCGATTGTTGCTTCATATGAAACCGGTTCTGCCATAGACTAAACTGTTCATGAAAGAAGAATGAATGAATGAATTCCATTGTTCCTGTTCCTTGGACAAACAGAAGTTTTGGATTTGCGTGCCTTTGAATTTGATACGTTCTCCTGTTCTCACATTCGTGTTCTCAGTAACCATACCATTCATGGCCACTGAAGCATGTTGTGCTGTTTGTTAGTATGTGAAAGTGGCTGTCACTTAAACCAGTTTACATTTATATTTTAGTTACAAATATCTGATTTGTCTAGCTTGGCCCCAGGTCAAAACATTTCTACTTGGTTGTTTTCTGCTAGTTATTTTTACCCTCAGCTTAATCTGTCCAATGGCATTATACCAAATATGATGAATGTGTACTCATATTCATTTTAGATATAATCCATTCCACTTAAGTACTTGAAAAGATGGTCTATACATTTCCTTGAGTGCTTTTTTTTAAAGTCTTTCAATTCTACATTTTGGTTGAGGGGTATACCAATCAAGAATTAGTCTTTGGTTTGTATATGTTGCATCGCTTTTCTGTTCTTTTTCTTGTCTTTACTGGACATTTTTATGGTTACTGAAAAAAACACAAAACTTAGTGTTTTCTACTTGTCATATATTTCTGTTTTTGATTTTGTTCAAAGTGTCAGTGAAATACCACCTGTTGACCAAGTAAAGGTACCATTTCAAACCAGCGTCTTCAGTCCCTTCCCTCTCTTGATTCAGTCTTTACTGTTCATCAATGTGTCCAGGTGCCCAGTCATTTTACTACTAGTTAGTTTCTCTTTTTAACCATGTGGTGTGCAGAGACAGAGATTGATCAATGTAGCAATTCAATTTTTATATATATATATATATATATATCTATATCTATATCTATATCTATATATATATATATACGGTATGTCTTTGCATGCATGGTTAGAGGTTTTGAAATTAGGGATGGTGGTGTGGCTCTACTCTTGGAACAACTTCATTACAGCCACTTAGACTCCACGCGTCCACATAGCGATCTTCATGTCGTCTTTATCGTCGTGTTTCCTTCTCCAGTACGAGTTCAAGGCCAAGAACATAAAGAAGAAGAAGGTGAGCATCGTGGTGTCTGTGGACGGAGTCAAAGTGTTGCTGAGAAAAAAGCAGAAGGTGAGTTGCTTCACCGAAGACACAAACCCACCTCTTGAGAAACGTTGTAACATGTAAGCCTGTGCTGTATGCCTTGAAGACGGGGTCCCAAATTCACAACCTGCCACTAGCCAATGGCTGAGATTTGACCATTTGGCTGGTAAAAAAAGATGCAGGGTTGCATATTAAAACAACTGCTTGGCTGGTTGATTTTTCAACCCTGGCAGGTAGGAAGACCCAAACCCAAAGTTAATCTTGGACCCTGCTTCAGGAGGACATACCAATGCGCTTTCAACCATGAGCAAATATAAATATTTCTATTATTTAATATCAATGTAGCGTCTATAACGTTTTTGCACTCTATTCGATACATCTTATGGCACCCATTGCACTCCTAACCATCCCTGGAAGGAGGGATCCCCCCCTCTGCTGCCTTCTCAAGGTTTCTTCCTGATAATTCTTGCCCTTTGGGGGGGCTTAGTGTTAGGGGGTGTCATAAAATGTGTGGCCTGTGAAGCCCTTTGAGACTGTAGCTGTGATTAAGGGCTATACAAATAAAATGGACTTGGCTTGATTTGATCTTTAGACGAGTCTTTCCAATATTACATATTTTCTTCAGAACATTTACCTTTTTAGAAAATCAACTCGACAACCCTGAGACCTGCTGTTTAATAACGTGTATTTTAATTAGCGGTTAATCGCTAACATCTGCTAAATGACTTAACGGTCATAAATGGGAGTAAATAGTACTACATACTCCCTCAAAGTCGATATGTGACTCACCTTACATCTCATGATTCGCTCTCTTCTCCTCCAACACACAGAGAAAGGAGTGGACCTGGGACGAGGGCAAGATGCTCATCATGCAGGATCCGATATACAGGTAGTCTGTCTCACCTATATACAGGTAGTCTGTCTCACCCGGATGCAGGTCGTTGGTGTACGCCTGCCGTTGGGCGACTATTTCAGTCGGCACTCTCCTCCCCTTCCGCTCTCTGCGTGTTACCGTTTTCAAAGTCCCCATCGCTACATGAAACAACAACGACAACCTCCGAGCTAGCATTTTAATGCCAGGGCTCGCCCCCCCCCCCCTCCCCCATACTTTGCCAAGGGCACCGTCGCTGCATCCTGGGCTAAGCGCCGCCCAAGACCCTAATGTTTCCTCTTCCCCTATGTCTCCTACGACTGTGTTTAGTCTCACGGATCACACTTTAGATTAATATCTAAAGTCTGATGGCAGATCAGCTCCACTCCGGGTGAACGGGGCGTTTCACTTTCTTTCGCTTCTTACTTGTTTCAACCAATCATGGTGCTGGAGGCGGGGATCTGAAGGCGGGAATCTGTAAGCGTGTAATTAGTGAACACAAACTTGGACAGCAGTAGTAAACGTGTAGAAAAGTGTCTGTAAAGGTTTCAAATCAACACCTTGTAGACTGGCCACTGTAGAAATACACTTATGAAACGTAACGAAACAGGAAACAAGGCGTAACTCCGCCCCATTGCGGTCTCCGGTTTCCGGCGGCCCAGGCTCTGTGCCGTCCCGCCCCCCCAGAAGCTCTGCTATTATAACACAATGTCACAATGCAGCCGTGCCGTAATGCATTCCCATGCCAGGTGCAATTAAACTCGCTTTAACAAGGTAGCCGTTAAATTATCCATGGCGCGCGCATGTCGTTGAAAGTGCACGTATGACGCGAGGACGTCGGCCGTCTGATATCGCAGGGTCCATCCTGCCCCCATCGAGCCCGTCCTTCACCCTGCGGCCGAAAGCGCAGCCAAAATATTTAATTCACATCCATTTTTCAGGAGGACAGCGCTTCAGTGAGGAAGTTGTTTTGTACCTTTGGTACCGTTTCTCACTCCAGTCTAAAATGATAACAGGGAATGCGTTCATTGAACAAAACCAAATAATGAGTTCTCTGTGGATGTAGGAAACTAAATTTGCTAATAAGCTTGTCTTACGTTTTTATCTCCCCCCCCCTCCCGAAGTCAAAGACGGACGATTTAATTATTAAATAGAAATGCCTGAAGCGATGTGTTTAATTTGAAAAAGGAAACATGGCGCGGTTCAGACTTTGCAATTTTTAGAGAGCAGGCGGTCTTTTCCTGACACTTTTGTACCCCCGTAACCTCGCGCCCCCCCCCCCCCCGTGCGCCACTTTTCCCAACCAACCACATGAGTGTGTTAAGTGAGTTAAAAGTTTAAAAAGGGGGCCAATTGATTAAATTATACATGTGATTTCCAAACTCCCTCTTTCAAAAAGTCACCGTTTGTTTGCCTCACAACACGTAACGAGATTCAGAGGAACGAGCGGCCAAGTACCCGAAATCTCCGAGAAATTCCCCGAAAAGTAAAAGGCCGATTCATCCGTTATTTATTCCAACATTTCTGGTCAATAAAACAACACAAATTAGAATAACGGAATCAGAAGCGGTTCCCGGCAGCGGCAGCGCTATATAGCCAAGTTGTCAGCCGCTTTTACTTCTTCTACTTTTTAATTTCCAACCCCGTGCTCGTGTGTGTTGTCGGCTCAATAATGCATGGGGCTCCGGCGTGGAGCGGCTCCGGCGTGGAGCGGCTCCTCGTTCGCCACATTAAACCGCTCATTCACGGGACACGCACACATCGTATGTTTTATCTGTACCATCACGGACCGCGCACCCTCAAAGTTAATGAGTATCCTGTCTGTGAGTTATTTATTTGTTTGTGTGTGCGAGAATCTCCTGTGTAAATTGGGCTATTTCTATGTTGTTGTTTTGTTGTTATTTCCTCTGTTATGTAGGCCAATAAGGCCTCTTGAGACGGCCGGTGTTGTGATGAGTCGAACAAATAAACAGTTGAGAGTCGACGACGCACACAACTTACTAATTAATGCGATGTTATGAAATACTTTTTTTGACAGTTGCAGTTGACATGCGTGAATTTCATTTTCAAAATGTTTTCTTTTCCAGAATTTTCTACGTGTCTCACGATTCCCAAGACCTGAAGATCTTCAGCTTCATCGCCAGAGACGGCCCCAGTAACTGCTTCAGGTGCAACGTCTTCAAGACCAAGAAGAAGGTACCGGCCTGTCTACCTGCAGTAGATCAACAACACATCGGTTCATACGTCGTACATTACGTGCAGTTATACATCGTGGTTATGTTATACAATGTTACCACGGGGAGAATGAAGCAGCTCCTATATATATTTAAATGTAAATGTAATATAATATATTTCAATCTCTCCACACGCTTTCTTATATATTTGATTTGGTAACGTGTTTTTCTGTCTGGCCGTCTCTCGGCCCTCTCTCTCTCTCCTCTCCATGCGCCAGTCGCAGGCCATGCGCATCGTGCGGACCGTGGGCCAGGCATTCGAGGTGTGTCACAAGATCAGCCTGCAGCACGCCGAGCAGGAGGCCGAGCAGGACGCGGACGGACAGGCGGACGGAGAGAGCGACAAGTCCACAGAGGAGGCCACCGGTGAGGGTAAGACATTCTGTCCCTGTCTCTCTCTCTCTGTCTCTGTCTCTGTCTCTCTCTCTCTCTCTCTCTCTCTCTCTCTCTCTCTCTCTCTCTCTC
>JAOPJH010000002.1:8035332-8046003 GCA_027122575.1 Merluccius polylepis | reverse complement strand
AAAATCATAATGCGTCTCTGGTATTGTTCAGGGGGCCGGGCCAAATGTGGAGGCGGGCCGTAGTTTGGGGACGCCTGAGGTGGAGGTTAGGCGTCTGGTTATGCCTACTGGTAGATTGCGGACATTAGGGGCTGAACCCAAAACCGTATGGCTGGGAGTCAAACACCCTAACCCCTGTCACCGTCTCGATTTTTCAGGTACCGCTGTCACACTCGTTCTCCTGTAAATCTCAGAGCTGTGGAAACGGTTACCCGGAACAGAGTTCTGTGGACTGGGACCCCAGCTCCTTCCTGTCGGCCCACAAGCTGTCGGGACTGTGGAACTCTGTGCACACCAATGGAGGGGTCCACTGTAACCACAATGCTTCTTCGCACTCCCAGCAAGGTTTGTAATTCACACAAAGGGGTTTCTCTGTGATATCCTTAGAGGCCACACTATTGGAAGGCCAACGTGATGGCTGTTGCTATGCCTTGGAACTACAATTGCAGCAAAATAGCAAAATCTTGACCATCGTTCATGGTTTTACGTACTTATAATTGCAATAAAAAGCAATTTGCCCAGTTAATTTTTTTGACAAACATTGACCATTCATTCTGTAAACGAGCTGTATACAAACTTGTTTATCAAGTAGGCCTACATCATTTGCCCCACTCAAAGAGTGTTCATAACATTTGATTTGTTGTTTTTATCCCTGCAATTCATGCATTTGATTCTTTCAATTGACATTTTTATGACCTAAAGGATGGCCAACCATATTTGACACATATTTTCATGCCAAATTAAGATTAGGAGAATTGTAAGCCTCACTAAATATAGGCCTACAAAATTGTATGATATATGGGGAAAACATTGTCACATTGAAAAAGGAACCTTGTATATCGGTGGTAAATTTAAACCACACTGTATTTGGCCATTGACACTACTGCAGAGTGGCAAATGTCCAAAGGCTTATGCTTTGGCTGGAAGAGCTGAAGACGAAGAGCTGTGAAGCAGCGTACTGTAAAAACATTTTTATTCAGTAAATATCAAGTGTTCAGAAGACGGTAACTTCCATTTTCGCTTTCATGGGTACTGATGTCACACAGGCGACACTGTCTGGATCTCTCTGAAGCCATGGAAGTGAGGTCCAAAAACACACCTGCAGTTACTGCTTATCGTCATAGGTATCAAATTTAAAAGCTGGTTTTGATTGTGAAACAAAAATACCCAGCACACTCTTAAGGTGTGGAGAGTTGCATACCTTAGGGGTAGGAATGTATAATTAGCTGAATGACCAATAGATTTGTTATTTGTGAGTTATTGTTAGCCTCAGTTCCTTTTGAGAGGCGTGTAGCAAATCATGTGGTATCATCATTGGCTGGGTAAAATGATTGTGCCCATGTCATTATGATGCAAAAGTGAATTCTTCCAGATACAAAAGATCATTCCAACATTTTTCTATTTAATGCAGGTGTAACAGGGGGATCGACTTGTCACGATAAAAGAGGCCTTCACGAGGCGCCTGGTAAATCTGCTAAAACGTCAGCGCCCAAAGTGTGTCCCTATAGTCACCCATCCCAGAATTCCAGTGGTTCTTCTCTTGGGAATCCCCTGTCTACCTCAGCTGACCATTGTAAGACCACCCCCAAGCACTTCAAGACCATGTGCCGTCGCCCAACTCCTCCAGGTAGAAAATAAATAAACAGATCCCTTACTTCACCGACTTCACAGAGAAGTCCACAGTCCTTGTGTATTTATTTATTTTTTGCTGTGATGGCCTCCTTGTTGCAGAATGACTGGTTGAATATTGTTCACAGTGTGGCTTAGATTGCCTGGTATTTTCCAGGGAAAACAGGCTTTGTAGTTAGTTAACCCCTAATCCATTTCCCCTCTCTTTCCGTGTTGCAGGTGAAGCGTTCCACCCCGGCGACCACCACCAACACTCAGACCTGTCTGTGCCTCCCAATAGCCCCACAGGTCTCTCTTCCCAGCATTCCTCCCTCGTGCCCCCGAAGCAGAGCTCTGGGCAGCACGGCCACGTCAGCTCCACCTCCAACCCCGGCACGGCGGCCCACGCTCCCTTCTCCACGCTGGTACCGAACCTCCACAGTCCCGTGGCTAAGCTCGCGTCGTCCTCCTGCTCCGGCCCGGACAGCCCCACGTCTGTCCACAAGCCCAGCCCGTGCAAAAACTCCCACATTCCTGGTGTGAACACGCAGCACAGCAAACTGGGCTCATCCCTAATGGGCTGTAACCATCCATGCAACGGGCACAACGGAGGGACGGTAGCTCCACCCAACGTCGGCCATCTTGCAGCCGGGGCCTGCAGGTTAGTGTTATTGCTAACTATCAAGGCTCATACTCTCAATTTGCCATGGATCAATGCAGGGCTGTGCAAAATAAATCGATATGTTATATAGATATTGTTATATGAGACTAGGTGTCATCTTAGATTTTGGATTGAAGTGTTGTATTTTCCTGGTTTTAAAGACTGCATTATATTTAATGGAGCCTAATGCAGATATTAAATTCGGGTTAGAAGATTTTGGCCATATTACCCAGCCCTAAATGCTCAAAATGATCTTGTGTTTCCAGGCTAGTTCGGAATATCAATGTCCTCACTTGAATAAAGTGTCTGTGTTCATGGCTCACCGTGACTGTCCTCTTCTGTAGGGACCAGGCGTGTAAAAACCACAAAATGGCTAACGGGACGTTGTGCCACCCTCCGTCAGAGCTTGACGAAGGGGAGGATGAGGACAGCAGCTCTGAAAGGAGCTCGTGCGCCTCCTCCACTAACCAGAAGGATGGGAAATACTGCGACTGCTGCTACTGCGAGTTCTTTGGTCACAATGCGGTAATTGCACTTAGCTGTTTGTCTTTTTGTCTATTTGTCTTCTTAAACAGCCGAAGGGACTGTTTTGTTTTATGAGGGTAGATGTTTGTTTTTGGTTTGGATATGACACTAAGATCACATGAGGAGGGGAAGTGGGTAATGGAATTAAATCCACATTTTTCTTTACAGCCTCCAGCGGCACCAACAAGCCGTAACTACGCCGAGATCCGGGAGAAGCTCCGCTCTCGCCTGACCAGACGCAAAGAGGAGCCCCCGCAGCGCCAGGACTCGGACCTGACGGCGGCCAGCGCCATCGACAACAGGGACGTGGACGAGTTGCTGGACTTCATCAACAGTTCTGAGCCCAAACCCGTCAACAGTGCCAAGGCTGCCAAGCGGGCCCGGCACAAACAGAAGAAGAAGGTTAGAGGATAACTTAAAATCTCTAGAAACTTCATCTACATAATATCGTGCTATGATTATCGGATAATAACGTTTTGTCAACGTTTGTCTTTGTGTGTGCACAGGAGAAGGCTCAGCATGGCAGCATGGAGGCCACAAGCGGCGACCCCCAGTCCAGTCCATCAGAACTGGCCGACGAGTCGATTCCTGATGGATCGGAGGCGAGCCGATTGCTGGATTGGCCTCAACTGGAATTGGAGCGGGTGAACAGCTTTCTAACCAGTCGGCTGGAGGAAATCAAGAATACCATAAAGGACTCGATCAGAGCCTCCTTTAGCATGTATGACCTCAACCTAGATGTCAACGACTTCCCAAAGAAGGCGGCCACTTTGGAGGGCAACCACTTACTGTCTCACCTTAACGGTTCAACTGACATGCAGCAGATAGACCTTGATTTGGCCCCCCTTTCATTGGGGAATTTTAAGAACCACCTGGACCTGGTCAACGGATGGGAGGACGCTGGCACCGTCTCATCATCCAGCACCACCTCCACCACCGCAGAAGGCGCCGCTGGTCAAAAGGACGTCCAGAGGTCGCAAACTACTCCAAACCTTTCCAAGCTCAGCCGCATTCACTCTCCAGAAAGAGGCGCTGCTGCTAATGCTGCCGCCGCTGCTGCTGCCACCACCATGTCCGAAAGCAATTCACAAGGTCTGCCCCAGGCGACGGCGAAATCGAAGGAGGACTTTTCCGAGACAAAGAACACTACAGCTGGTGCTGCGAAGTCAAAGAAGAACAAGAAGCAGCAGCAGCAGCAGCAGAGGCAGGAGCAAGCCATCTCCGAGCAGAGTTCAATCAAACCCACCAAAGCCCTCCCCGCCAACGAAATGCACAAGACAAACGAGTCCCGGGTGGCCGAGATGAGTTCTGGCGGCTCCAAATCGGGAAGCAGACAGCAGCAGCCCCAGCAGTTGGCAGACAGCCAGCGGAACTGCCCTAGGAAGGCTGAGGAGGGCAGGCCATCCAGACAGGCCGCCAACGGAGCCGCCAGCGGGCTCCCCAATGCACAGCGAACGAAAGGTGACACGGAGGTGCGGGGAGGTCGATCTGAGCAGGATTCAGATGGCAAGACCCATCCCAGCACTCACACAAATGGACAGCAGCAGCAGCAGCAGCAGCAATCCAAGGGCAAAAACAAGAAGAACAAAAACAAGGGCGAAAAGTCAAGCAATGCTATTGGTAAATTTTCTGTCCATCCACAGATTTTTTTTTTCTTTGTTGGAAATGTAAAAGAAATTGCATTCAATGATGTTGTTTATCTCTTTCCAGATGATGTTTTTCTTCCAAAAGACGTCGATCCGACAGAAATGGATGAGATCGACAGGGAGGTGGAATACTTCAAAAGGTATGGTATTTTTTGTGCCTTCATTTTTAGGACAATGACTTAGAGGAACGTGACTTGAATCCCCCTTTTTATACACAAATTTAACCCCAATTCCTATTTTTATTCGTCCTCTCCCTGTCCCGTCACTTTTAGGTTTTGCCTGGATTCTGCGAAGCAAAACCGCCAGAAAGTCGCAGTGAACTGGTCCAACTTCACCCTGAAAAAGGTTCCTTCAAATGCAGCTCAATAACTTTTGAAAAGTGCCAGATTAAAAAAAAACTCCTTAAACTTGCCACCCTGTTTGGCCTGAGGCCTGCTTTTCATTCCCGTTCTTCTTCTCGTCGCCAAGCCAAGGGACCCTGGTACAATTGTTTTTTCCATTCAAAAGACTGAAATACTTCCTCATCGGCGAGGGATCATTCACAAGGCCAACCTCGCCCTTTGACATCTTTGCAATGTTCACTGAGTGAGAGGTGCAAAATGAGAAGAAAAAAAAAACACCATGTTTAATCTCTTGCATCCATGTGCTTCATTATATAGTAATGTAAACACTTCCTTTTCATGAAATAAATATGTTTTTATCACAAATGTTTTTATCTGGGGACATTTTAACATGGTGCTCAAAAAGTACTGTATTGCTCTTCGATTTTATATTTTGTTGCAGTTTTGTGAGTGTTTCCCACTCGGTCTCACTTGATACTAAATTGCAGACTACTTTCATGAAGAAAGTAAAAATCATTTAAAATATGTTTCTTCATGAAAGTTGGCAATTTTGCATTAAAGGGGTCAATTCTCTAGTCATGTGGGGGGGTTGCTAGCTTTCTGCTCTGATGAGGGTTGTAGTTCTGTGTGCCAATCTTGGCCTCTAAATGTTTCTGCTTACGCCCAACGCCATGTATTCTGTCAATCTGAAAATGTATCTGTCACGGGGGGATGGAAAACAAAAACTTGCCTAATACATACTTTTTTTAGTATGTATGTAAAAAAGTATGTAAAAAAAAAAAAAGTATAGTAAAATGTTTGCTCCCCTTGAAAACACATTTGCCACATGTTAGCACCATACCAACAAAGCTAATATTAACACATACGAGGGCAATGTTCACAACACTGGGCTCATATCTGTGAAGTTTCATTTCAGTTTTGTCATGCATGATGTATGGAAAAAATGCTATTACATCAAAGTCTTCTTTTCTGAATGACGGTGCATTGCAGCCCTTTTCTCAAATCTAATTTTTAACAATACTCCCTATGATGGTTGATTCTACAAAGGTTACCCATATAATATCCCTTCTTACAATCCAACATATTCTGAACACTCCCGTCATCTCAGAAAATAGTGCATAGCTAATCAACACATTGTTCACATTTTTAAACACCTGTTCATCATTCTAAGCGACACAGTTTCCAGTAGGGGCTAAGAAAGTCGTTCACACATTTTGAGTATCGGGGAGTACAACATCACCTGAGGGTTTCCGAGACATTGTTGGATTGTTAGAAACACATTTGCGGGTTGGTGTGATTTATAAACCAGTGCTAAAAAAAAAAAAAAAGCTACCTTTTTCCATAGCACATCGACGTCAGTGGTGCCCTGCATCTAATGCATCTAGCTTTCATGCTTGTTATTCTGCTCTTTTGTGAGGACAGACTCCAGAATGATACTGTCGAGAATAGGCCTTGATTGACGAGGAATATGTCATGTAGGTGTATGTAGTCTTTAAAATCTGCAGAAGTTTCTTCTGTACAATATCCGATGCTTTCCGAGCTATACTCAACTAGTTAATATGTTAATGTTTTGGAATGTAGATTTATAATATACCAGTAATAGCCGCGTGTGTGTTGGCTTTTTGTTTTTTTTATTCACTTTTGATACTGTGAAAATCTTTCATTCAGAAAGATTAAAAACAATACAGTTTTGACAAAATTAAGTGTCCTTGTTGCTTTCTAGGTCTCATGAGGAAAACCCAAACACTTTGTTGGGTTTTGGTGTAGAAACTCCAGCAGTATATGAGAGCTCACCATAGGCTGAAGCAGCGCTCACAGTGGGTGCTGCTCAGTTCCTGATGCGACCACTAGGGGGTGATCTAATATCGCGTATGGAGTCGGTGAAGTTTGTCTCTTCCGGGGTCTCGTACTTTCGTCCCAATGTGTAGTGGTTAACGTTGTATTGCTGTTCAAAACAAGCATGCACCTTTTAAGTTAATATTATCCCTTTTGTGAATGATTTGTTGGGTTTATCGTTAAACACTTTTACTTTGGGAACGTACATAAACCCGTAACTGCAATGGAGGGCGACCGTAAGCCTAAAAAGGTAAGTTGTTTTTCAGCTACGAAGCTTTATTCGAGCAACATGCTAGCTAGCTAACACAGCCAACAGGTCAGATTAAATTAATTGTAATTTCGGGTCCAGTTTCCTAAACTTAACTTACATGCAGCTATTTGCAGCTTTGCTCCTCAGTTAGTTAGTAGAGCCTCGTCTGTTTTATTGGGGGTTAACGTTACTGACTCGTCTGGACTCCCAAGGATGTCCATACATGATAATAGTCACACAAAGCATTAGTAATAAAACTCAACTAAACATTACCCCTTTTATTTTAGCATTGCAGTGGTCACCGTTGACTGTGTGCTGGTTAATATGAACATGAGTTGTTTCATACTACTGTACTACTCAACACTACTGCCAAAGCATTTAGATGCAATGTAATATACAGTGTTATTTATACTGTTATTAGGATAATAAGCGGTGTGTGTACAACAGTGATCAGTATATAACTGGTCCAAAATGAACACCTGCCACCTGCCAATGGCTGATAGGTTTGACATTTGGCAGGTCAAAAAAATGCAGGGTTACATATTAAAACAATTGCTCAAAGTCAATTTCTAAAAGTCATTTTGAACCTTGACACAATCCTACTGTATTGAGCATGGACAGTTGAGCCATCAGATCGTATTGTAAACTGTGTTTGACCCTCATGTGGTTTGGCTCCTACAGAGACCTGCTGGAGAGGGAGAGGCTGGATCAGGAGGGTCTGAGGATGAGGACTACGTGCCCTACGTCCCGGTCAAAATAAGGAAGCAGCAGACGGTTGGTGGCCACAGACATTTTTTCTTTCTTAAAGGCCCCATGAAATGAAAAGTACTTTTCCCCAGTATTAATCCCGTGTCCCTGTGTTAATTGTTCATTCATCTCCTGTTATATGCCAAATATATGTATGTGTGTTTTAACATAAAAATCCCTTTCTTTTCTCTTCCCGTAAAACTGTTTAAAATATTTGATGACTCACCCTACACTCGGGGGTATTTACTAATTTTGCGTCCAATGAAAATGTTTTCTCAACATCCGCAGTCGTAGGCCAACGTGGTGGCGAGAAGTCCTCCACAACAGAGAGCTGCGGCTGTTGTCATGGCTTTCTATGTTGAGCTGCTAGCTACTGTCGATCTGGCGGCACATTCAGTGCTATTGGCTACTGTAAACGTCAATCAATATCCAAGACAAGTCCCTCCCTAGCTTTGTGTTTTTACCGGAAATACATAACCCTGACATCCGTTTCACAGGGCCGTTAAAGTCTGCCCTTGTGATGCACGGCACATAATTAACCCGACTCCAAATCCAGAATGAGCTCAATATATTGTTTGTATGTGAACAGCTCACCAAGATGTTGCGCCTTCGCGGGAAAGCGGTGGAGGAGGACACAAAAGACAGCGGGGCGGATCAGAGGGACGAGGACGAAGGTCTGGGTCCCCGCTCCACTGTCAGTCTCCTCGACCAGCATCAGCATCTCAAGGAGAAAGCAGAAGGTGCGTCCAAACTAAACACCCACTCGGGGTTAATTACTACGACTAGCGGTTGTTATATTTGACTCCCAGCTGAAAGGATCCGAGTTCGAATTTGAATGGTTGCAGTAGGTAGGGCTGGGCGATATGACCAAAGTATTCTATCCCGATAAAGGTACTTTAATATCTCGATAACATTATTTATTACGGTATAGCGTGTTTTTTGGTAATTCATTAAATAAATAGTCTATATAAAATAACCACGTGGTAAAGCCTATTTTTGTATACTCCTGTGAATTAAATACTTGAAATTCATATTTTCTTATCTTTTTATTATTATTCTCATCACTTTATTGTAATGCAGCCTTTAAAACCGGTAATAGATAACACTTATGCCACATTACGATATAACGATATCCAAAATCTAAGATGATATCTAGTCTCATATCACGATATTGATTTAATATAGCTATATTGCCCAGCCCTACTAGCAGTTATTGTATTTGAGTCCCTACTGAAAGGATCTTGGTTCGAATTTCAATGTTGGCGTTGGCAGTCTCGCCTTTAGGCATCCTTGAGCGAGATGCCTAAACCCTGCTCATTATTGACATGTCTCTAAAAAATATACATTTCATATATTTCATGTATTTCTGTGGGTTTGGCTCTGCAGCACGCAAGGAGTCCGCCAAGGAGAAGCAGTTGAAAGAGGAGGAGAAGATTCTTGAAAGTGTCGCCGAAGGCAGAGGTACAAAATTGTCCTACTTCAATTTACAGCAATTCAATGAATAAAGCTAAAATGATTAACTGAGATTCTGGTATCACTTAGCTCTGATGTCGGTGAAGGAAATGGCCAAGGGTATTATCTACGATGACCCAATCAAAACAAGGTAAGTTTTGTATTGAATTCAATCTGAGCTCCACACCATAGTGTTTGTACGTAACCCCGAATAACTGAAAAAATTCCTGGCAGTTGGAAACCTCCACGCTACATCCTGAACATGCCCGGCGCGAGACACGACCGCGTCCGGAGGAAGTTCCACATCCTTGTGGATGGAGATCTGATCCCAGCTCCAATCAAAAGCTTCAGGGAGATGAAGTTACCACCAGGTTCGCCCTTGACATCTCCACAAATTAGCCTGAAAATGCTAATATGCTTTTTGTATGTCCTTTATTTTTGCAACAGTATTTTCATTCGCTAACACTTCTCCTCACTGTTTGCAGCGATCCTCAAAGGTTTGAAAAAGAAAGGCATTGTGCACCCGACTCCTATTCAAATTCAAGGGATCCCCACCATGTAAGTCCACAGCAGCTCATATTTGCTGGTCTTCACAGTTTTTGTTTTTGTTTTGTATTAACTACATTTTTTTGTGTTCACCTGTAGTCTGTCAGGTCGAGACATGATTGGCATCGCCTTCACTGGCTCGGGAAAAACACTGGTGTTCACCCTCCCCATCATAATGTTCTGCCTGGAGCAGGAGAAGCGGCTACCCTTCGGCAAGAGAGAGGGGCCCTACGGACTCATCATCTGTCCATCCGTAAGACGCTGAGCGAGAAGCATTGCTTTGCTTGGCTACACCTCACTCACAACTGCCCATAAGGACCGTTTTGTTTTTAACAAATAGATGCACACTGCTGTGGCTTGTTTTGTTTTGTACCATAACTTCCATTTTGTTTACAATATACCACAGATTGAACAATTCTCAGAAAATATTCTTGTGTGCAAAACAGTTTTCCATGCACTGATAAAAATTCAGGCATAGATGAGGATTGTTTTTCCTATTTTCAATGGCAGATCTGGAAGTCATTTCACTGCCTAGTACCTACACTGGAAATAACCATTAACACGAATTGCAGTTAAAATCTTTGAATTGGCCCTTCGTTCACTGACCTTTTGATCCCAATCAGAAGATGGTGGTATGTGTTAACATGTCGGTTACGCATCGGCCCTTTTAAGATTTCAGGTTCTATTTGTACACCATCTACATAAATGTCAGACATAGTGATTGGAGTAATAAATTGATAACAAGGAGGGGGATTCCAATAATATACACTCCCCGAGACCCGTAGGGGAATGAGGAAGTTGTTGTGACGGCACTATCTTTAATCTTTACTTCTTCAATTCTTCTGCACCTTTCCACGCTCGTGGTCATCTTGTTGATGTTATAAAGACGATAAGAGTGTGCAGTGCGGTGTCATAGACGGTGTTCACCAAAATCTCGACTGATTCAAGTATGCCTTGGGGGGGGGGGGGGGGGGGGGGGGGGGGGGGGGGGGGGGGGGGGGGGGCGGCGCGCGCGGGGGG
>JAOPJH010000002.1:7933754-7946450 GCA_027122575.1 Merluccius polylepis | reverse complement strand
ATCCTATTGCGTGCAGAGGGAACTTGAAAGACAACCGTTTATCCCGCCCACACTGCCAATGGAGCAATGCCAGACCCGACATCTTTCTGATGTGGGTCTGGCTTGCCAGGCTAGGTCTTACCCCCTTTTGCCTTGCTTCTCGTACCTCTGGTCTTCATGTGCAGCGGTAATGTGGCAACTTTGTGTATAGTGTTGTGTATACATTAAAGCCAGGGGTCCACCACTGCTTTTGCCATAACAGTTAAGCATAGCTGATGAGAACCCACAGCCCATCTCTCTCATTGCCCCGATGCTGCCGTGGTAACGCATGCTGAGCATGCTCGCCCAGTTTATGGCAAAGCCCCCCAATTGTGGAAGGCCATTTCACCAGCTTGTGTGTGTGTGTATATTTGTGTGTATTTTCCCTCGGATCTCTCCATTGTCTAAATATAGCACTCTCATTCCAAACCAGTACAATGGTTTCCACGCTGTCTCCACAACAAATAACAACGAAAGACAGATTTTTGTTTTGTGTTTTGTAACAGCAACAACTCAGGAACACAGGTATTACCTGAACCACCGACACATGGTGAACCACTTTTCCTGGCTGGCACAGTTAGTGGAACAGCTTCCTCCTTGTAAGTGCCACATGTGTATTCACGCCAGATTGAGGAAATGTCTCATTTATGTCGTTGGCCTTTGGCACGTGAGCACTCATTTTGAGGTCTCATTTTCTTTCCCTAATAGCAGAAACACAGCCCCCCTTCTTTTCCTCTCCTTGGGAGTAATCAGAGAAATTGCCTCTTTTCCGGAGGAGTTGACCATTATTTCTCCAAGATACAGCTTGGCCTCCTGCTGGAGACATCTTCCCTGTCATCCTTCGCCAGCGAGGGGGAGAGGGGACCGATCTCCTGCCATTTTCACCACCGCTCCAACAGGGGCTGTGCATGTGCAGTACCCCGGCCAGGAAAAGTGATGTAATCCCCGGACGGCCCTCCACTGCTGCCGTCCAGCTGAGCAGGGTGAGATCCCCAGAGGGGCCTTGGAAGAGAAAAAGGCTATGTGTGTGTGTAGATGTGTGTGCGTCCAATCCATCCTCATATTTCATATTGTAGCATATAAAATACATTTGCACGTCTGGGCATCCACAAAGCTGTTAGTTGCGCTTGGCCTTATTTGTAACAGTTAGAATATGTGTTTGGATCGTGTGCTTGGTGTAAAAAGAACAACGTAGCCATGAGACCATGAGAGACGGCTGCAATAGTGATGGAGAACTCAGAGTTTGGTTTGCTATCAATTACCCATGGGTATCTGCTAATTGTTGAGGGTGAATGATCTAATATAAATATGTCTTTCTACAGCTCCTATTCCTGGGTTCTTAGGGCTGTGGGAGATTGGCAGTGTGTGTGTCTTTGGTGTTTTCCTGCATATGCTATGAGCCAAGACTCAATGTGTGTCCACTCATTCGGCAAGCCTTTGAATCGAGGCCCACTAGTCATGTTCTTAAAATGGCGTCTAGGGAAGAATGACTATGTCTTTTTTAGCTTTTGTTCTCAAGGCTTCAAGAATACACTGTTAACTCTACTCAACTTTACATATATAATATATTATACCATGGCCTGGGTGAATACTCGATTCTGATTGGCTGGAGGGGTGTTGATTACTTTTAATTACCGCACGGCTATGACATGATGGTAACATAAGCAGTCTTATCACCGTCCTAAATTAATGCACTAAATTAAACGGTAATAACTGTCAACCGGACTCAGATGGGACTACATTTAGAAAGCTTTTCTGTTGCCATGTCGTTACTAAGATCGTCTCTATTTACTGGAGTAATAGGGTAACGTTGCTATGTCGTTACTAAGGTCATCTATATTTATTGGAGTAATAAGGTAACGTTGGCAGGTCATTACTAAGATAATTTCTATTTACTGGAGTTATTAGGTAATGTCTGCATCTCATGTTAACTGATTGCGTTCCAGGCATTAGTCAGATCCATATATATTTATCCAATCATTTGCCGTTTATTTCCAGGTTATCGAAAAATAATGCAAGCCAAGGGTAAGAGGGTATGCCTCCACGAAGTGCATTTTTCGATAACCACACACCTCGGAGTGGATTAGCCCGCTTATACAGTTAGTTCTGACCGAGTCATTTGATTAGACAAGGGGCATTCCATGAGTGCTGATATTTAGTATAACAGCACTGGGACTTTTAACTATCCATGTATCACTCCGCTTTACAGTTGTTGTAGTAATAACTGTTAATTACATTAATAACTGTTGTCTATCAACATATTCTTATTTCATTGGTTGCACAATAAATGGAAACAGATACAAACAAGCTGGCCTGCGGTAACGTGTAGACCTACAGAAAGTAGCAAGCTAGTGTGCAGGAAAATGTTGATATGTTGCTTGGCAACAGTCCAGTCCCAGTCCAGTTGAGGAATTATTTGTGTTGGCGGAGCCAAATAAACGATTAAATAAACAAACAAATCATAATCTGTTGTCGCTTATTACTGTCAACTAATAAATGGCGCTGGTAGAACTGTTATATCAAAGCAATATCACACTCAAGGTCGTGCTGTTATTCTGAAGATCAGCACGGCTGTGATATCAGCACTCCCTCCCATGTGATATTGCTTAAATATATGCCGTTTGGTGTACGCTTTCATCCAAAGCGTCTTACAATGAGTGCATACATTTTTAGCATGGGTGGTCTCAGTGGGAATCAAACTTTAACCCTGGCAATGTTAGTGCCATGCTACATATATAATCCCAAATCATAACAAATGTGTTACAGAACTGTTGTAAAAAACAAGTGCAGTTTGAGGGGACGGATCTTGAATTGTACTCTCGTGCATCACATAATAAGGGTTTTAATGAAACACACACACACAAACACACATCATTAATGGACTCAACATGGATGAGGTCCATAAGGCCAGTGAATGGGTCTTTGCACCATCGAAGATCCTTCCAGCAGCCCTGCATACTGCTCCCACAAAGTTAGGCTGGCCTGTAAGCACCCCCCACACACACACACACACACACACTCATGGGGAATGTGCACTGTTGCGTGGATCCCTCCCCAAGAGGATGTATCCTGGTATCCTTGGCGACCATTTTGTACTTGGTAGCCGTAATGGGCTAAAGCTCCTCATGTACACGTGGGAAGAATGCAAAATGTGGGCCTGTGTTGAAACTGCAAATATAGGGGTTCTCTGGATTTAATGATGCGATTGTCCACGTGTGTCCGTGTTGCAGGGAGGCTGTTGGGGTGCAGAGAAGGTACATTTTCACCTGCCGATTATGACTCACTCTGACAGCAGCAATTCCACCTCTTATCGGGTCTTCCTCCCTCTCCCTCATCCCTCACTCCTTCCTCTTCCTCACTCTCCTTTTCTGTTTCTGTCGTTCTTTCCCAGCCAGGTTCAAAACCAATGCTCAGATAACAGTGGTGAATAAAATGATTTATTTTAATTACTTTCCATACTTAAGTGCATTAAATATATATTATATATATTTCACTCTAATCTATTAGAATGTAGCAGTTGTACAGCAACAATCACTGCATTTCTCCATCCATATTGATTGTCTAGCCTGCGGTCTTGTCTTTTCTTGGAATTGTGTACAGTGAACTTTAGAGATAGAGTGCTTGTGGGTTTACGCCTTTCACCCAAAGGCCTGTAATTCTGGTGTTCATCCTTTCATTTTACTAAATGCGTGTATGTGAATTGAAGGGCCACAAGATTTGTTCTGTAAGTAACATGAAGGAGTTTCATTCAATACAAATTTTACATGAGGATGTTACAGGTGGTCTGATAAAGGTGTGTGGCATAAAGATAGTATAAAAATAAAACATTTTAACACATTCTTGTGTCAGATTCCGCATTAGTCTCTGCGTAGAAATGTTATCAATAAGCAGCAGTCAGTATCCCATCTTATCCTCAAAACATGCAAGTATTTATAATTATTTTTTTCAATTATATAGTTCACAAAAGGTTAGGGCATATCCTGGAGTTATTTCCATGCCGGTGAAACCATGGTATGGCAACAGACTATAACTACTTTTAAATTACAAAAGAAAAACAATATTTTTCTTATACTGTGTTAAATTTTCAATTAAATTCTCATTTTCAAGAAATCAAAATCTGTTAGCATGACAGTCAGAGAAAAACATCTGTCCTCATCATTTTCAATAAGAGCAGGCTGTCAGGCATGTAATCAGAATATCATGTGCTGTCAGTCATATTCCATCACACAGAATGCACTTCAGTTTTTGTCAAGATGTGTGGGCTTGCACATTTGATGCTCATTTCCTTGCTTGAGCAGGCTGCAAACTGTTGGGATTCTGTAGCCTGTTTTACCAGCTGTTAGCTGTACCAGTCAAACGCAGTAGAGACAACTCAATGCATTTCCATTGTGCTTCAGATATATACGGGTAAATATATACGGGTTCATATGTGTCTACAATGACAATCTCCTGATCACCGTAATGATTGAGAATTCAGCTCTCTCACTAACTGTATTGACACGATTTGTAATTCAAAGCACAACAAGAGCATGCATGAAGCTCACACACAAAACATCCATAGAAACCCAATTGTTCTAGCGTGTCCATGCAATCTGGACCGACACTTATTCATACCGCCGATGACATATTCACCAGTAAATGCAATTATCTAACTCACGGCCAGGCAGAACAAGCGGCCAAAGCACATCGGCTGTATTGGATGCGGCTACTCCACTGTTGGCTCCATTAACCAGCCTTGGGGGTGGACTCTTCCTCTACCACATGAATGACCTGTATTTTATATCACCGTGGTTCAAGTACTTTGGATGCACACTTTCAAACCAAACCCACATCAATTCATCATGGCTTCCTTAGACAGCTCCTTTTGCACAGTAAATACATATGTAGAACTGAATGTAAGTACATATGTACGCCTGAAAACCAAATATGGTTGAAACGGAGTGCTATTTGATAGCATAATGTATAAGCTGTCGTTTTCCTCCTGCCACTAACGGACAGCCTCTTATCATCGTATTCTTCAGTGAGTAATAATAGGGACTTGAGCATAACGTCATCGACGTAACCCATGTTTGAACCAAAGGGAAGAATAAGTGTTTTACACAATCCCAAAATACCTCTAAAGTCTGTTTACATTGTCTGTATATGTGTATGAAATGGAAAACAACAATTATTCAGGTCATTTGAGTTTGGCTACTGCATTAACATCGATATATACACTGTGGTTAATGCTCAACGTAAGCGCATACAAATGTAGCAATTTAACAAGGGTTTTGTTAAGACATAAATGTAGTGGACTGTGGATTAGAAGCAGTTAAAATGGTACTTCATGCAGTTCCAGTTTCCTTACCACTGTGGTTTGTTCCTAGACATCCACTGGCAAATATTCCACCCTGTGTTCTCCGGTTGGCGTGTAAAGAGGTGCAAACCAACAGTGAAAAATGCAATTGATATGCTTTAAAGTCGCCCTAATGGGTTCATGCAATGCCATGAACACAGCTAATTATGGTCAGGGGAATTCTCATCACTGGCTTTCCCACAGTTGTGTATGCTTCCATCAAGGACACTTCTTATGCACTACTGGAAAGCTGAATTGCCTTGACCGTAGAAAACAGGTCTTTGTTCTAGCATGCCTTAAATTATAACGATTCCCTCTGAGATGCCAGTTCCTTTTATTAACTGCAGAAAACACTGCATTGCCAGTGTAAAAATGAATCTTATCATTGGCAATAATGTATTTATTAAGAAGATCAGAAAAGGTAACAAAGCAGGCAAACAACACGTAGCTGAGAACCAAAGCTTGTCCCTTAATAACCTGCTACGTGCGATCTCATCTATATTCCCTGCATTTGCCACGGATACATATTGGGACAATAATTAGTTTATCTAACAATGCCAGGGCCATTTAGGAAAATGCTCTCCAAAATGCTCTGATAGTTTAGGTGACTAATAGCTCATGCCGGCAAATGTTGGACTCAGCACCTGTAATTTCAGATATAACCTTAATAACAGATAAATGAGGATACACAGCCCTAGAGATAGCTCAGAAGGCATTTACACACAGTGACTCATCTCTAAATGGCAGGGATTTTATGATGGTTCTCAGTGATCGTTTGGAGATTGAAGAGGTTAATGCCACCGCTACAGATACAGCAACAATCTAAATGATTTTAATAATTTGCAATTAGTGCATGAATAAATGCATGCTTACTCCAAAATATATGTATTTTTTATTTTATGTTTCATGTTAATTCCACCAGCAGTGGTGTGTTCATGGCTCTGAATAATGAAAGAAATGTATTAAATTGCTACATCAAGTGTACCTGCCAATATACTACTGCTCATCCTGCCGAAAATAAATAAATATTACAAATAAATGTGTGAGAATGTGGCAAATATTGCAATGCATATTGAATGTAATGAAGACTAACTAACTAACCCACTCTCACTGTCTCATACAACCAACTTACTAGCTACCTATCCAAGGCTAACTAACTTGGGCCAGAAGTCATTTTTAAATTAGATAGTGGGTGGGACTAGCTCAAACAGGGTGTCTAGCTTTCTATTATCCTATGTCCCAGTGTTAATTGATCATTTGTCTATTGTTATATGCCAAATATATGTCAAAAGATTAATTTTTGAGTATTTGTACTCTTCCTGTAAAGCGGTTTCAAATGTTTGATGACTCATTCTGCACACAGTTTTTTTGCGTCTAATAAAAATGCTTCAGCTCCATCGCAGGGATGAGCCTGCGTCCCTTTTTCACCAGCAGCACTGCTGGTCGGCTCAAACATATACGGCCTCACTCCAAGGACTTCATCATGGTCGTCTTCTTCCTCATTTTCATCCTTGTCCGTGTCGTCCAATTATACGTCGGCAAAATATCCCCCAAAATGGCAGCACGTTCAGCCTTTTTGGCTACTGTAAATGCCAATCAATGTCTGAGAAGTCCCTCCCTAGATTCGTGTTTTTACAGAAAATACGTAAATATTCCGAATCAAATAGCACTCTGACTTCCGTTTTACGGGGCCTTTAAAAGATAAGGGAAGCTACTGGACACATATTATTCAATGTTTTAGCAGTATACTGTTATTATGTGAATGGCTTTCCCCACACATCTGAATTAGATTGGTTTCAAGAGTCGGAAATGAGTTTGTATTTTTGACTTGACGATCACTCACTACTTCCAAAGGCTACAAATAAAGAGGTATGCTACCACACTTGGATCTCGTGGCATATCTTGCCATTTTCTAAAACTATATTCCTTGCTATAGACGCCAGTACATATTTACAATCAAATATTAAATGAGTGTGCATGTGATGCTGGAGAGACTGCTACAGCAGAGCTCATGATTGGCCAAGAACGTGATAATGGTCTGTCTATACTGTTGCATTTCCTTGGCTTGGCTGTTGTACCGTTCGACTTCCAGTTCTGGGGTAGCCGGAGGTTTGGCTATATAATATCACATTTGGACATCTATTTCATGTTTTCTTTCTAATTTCTTCTCATTGATCTTTTGAGCAGTTTGGGAGTTTGGTTATAGCCTAACTTTATCTGTTATCTGTTTTTGTCCTTTTTTAATACCATTTTGAAGTTCCAGGATTGATTTGTCCTAGCACTAAAATGTATTAAGTAGCTTCTGGAGCATTTGATACAACTGGATGAAGAAATGGCACAAAACTCAAAAGATTTGTTCAAAGGTAAACCTTGAATCACCAAGGTCCTGCTCCAGATATTAATGTTTTTCTGGAGGTAATGTGTATACCAACTAAAGTATCTAAGATAATAAGACAAATTGGATTTCTATGTTAACCTTGCTTGCCCCAAAGCCTTTTTTTCCCTTCATAGCAAAAAATGATTTGTATACAGAGCATGATGAGACTCAACATTTTAATTGGTAGCACTGACATATAGCCCTCATCCTAAAAAAATGCAGTAGGCTAAAATAAGGGGAATAGCTTATCTAATTCTACTTGAGACATCATAAACCCTCCACTTCTAGCAATAATGTATCAACAGCCCACAAAAGTAATTCTGCATTCAACATGGATGTGGTTGAATTTCTTGTGAAAAAAGGTATTATCACAAAACTGTAATCAGACGCTTAAGGTGAATGAATACAGGTCACATTGCCAAGAGGAAAAATACAAATCCTCAGATTCATGATGATTTATCCTTTCATTGTTTTGCCTTGTATTACATTCTATTTCTATTGTATTACAGCTATTTTAGATGGCGCATATTAAAGGTAGGTGAATCACTGCAGGAAAATAGATTTGAGTTAATGGTCCCCATATGTAAATCAGTCTTTCACATCTTTGCAGTCTTTCCCATCTCTTTGTGTTCCTGCAAACCCCAAGCTCATAAGTAGCAATAGCCACGAGACGCCCCACAATGAATCTGTGCAGCTGTGCAAAATCTGGCCATCCTTAGGAGCTCCACTGTCAGTCTTGAAAGGTATCTTACCGGGGGGTCTTTCTAATTAAACTGGTACCCAAACCAAGGCTGGGGGAAGATATTGCATCTGCTATGCAAAGTGTCTTGAAGTCCTCCAGATTCTCATCTGCAAAACTTTTCATCTGGCCTCTGTCGAATGAAGGCTTGGGAGAATACCTTTATATATTTCAGAATCCCGCCCGGCCTCCATTTTACCTTATCCATATTTCATGAACCCGCTCTGGAGGTATGAAATTGTCTGAGACTAATCCACTACTGGATATTTAGTCCCAGATTAAAATCACTCGCTTCACTGCCTCATAATTCTGTTCCTATTGATTGCCTGGGTCCAAATATAAGTGGAGGATGTAGGCCATTTTCCCAGGCATTTCTGAAGTGGTAACCGCATGTCAGCCATGCAAATAGCCCGGGCTGCAGTGAAGTCAAATTTCTCGCACAAACCCCAACACTGCATGCCACGGTTTTTCGTCAAACGTGTGTTGGCTGATAGAGATTTATTTTCTGAACCTGTTAAAAAAGATGTGGACTGTAATTCCAAACAGAAGTCAAACGCAAAGCTAAAAACGATCCCTCACAATCGTTGCCAGAGCAGGAAGCTTCGACGGGCGGGTGCTCTCCTACACATCAACGCTGAGCTTCAATCGTGACAAAAAGGGGGTGGGGGTGAGGGTGGGGACGTGTTGATGCATGGTTGTCAGAAAATAACAGCCTAACTGAAAAAAAAGGAAGAAAAAGCCACCCAGGCATAGGAGGTGAGAAGCTAAATGAAGCTCTACATGGGAGTATAGGTAGCACCCGAGCACCCATCTGTCATGCAGTCAGCCGTTAACGCACCGGAGCTGAAGTTGTAGGGGTTTGAATGCAAAAATGTAGTGTAATGTGAGTGTTGATCGTCCTGTGCATAGCACGTCCTGATCATACTATACTTCCTATCTACTCCCAGGTAAATGTAGGCCTGCAGAATACAATATTAATCAGCTAGGAAATATAACGTCAATGAAATATTCACCAAAGCTTGAAAGAAAGGGAAATGGAAGGACAATTCAGGATAGTATATGGCACATGTAAATGCATCAGAAACAACAAATAGTTTATTTTTGGCTATGTTACTAAAGTGAGCACTTCACTCTGTAGGCCAGAGTACTGGATTAATCATAGAAATAACAATTTGTTTATTTTATTTCTTAGCTGTTTATGGTAAGAATCTCATGGCAGATTGTTATTCAACAGACGGTAGCTAGATGGTAGCGAGACTATTGTGTCTGTCAGAACAAGCCCTTTTCTCTCCAAAGATGATCCCATCTATGAAGAATCTGGCAAATAAACCAAGGAACAGGTGGTTGGCTGCATACAAGCCAAAGAAAGATTTCCCCTTCCACAGCGTACGGATCAGATTTGTGTCTGTTTGATCCGAGTCCCATGGTTCTTCAGTCTCTCTCTCTCTCTCTCTCTCTCTCTCTCTCTCTCTCTCTCTCTCTCTCCCTCTCTCTCTCTCTCTGTCTGTCTGTCTGTATGTGGGGGCTAACAATACTGTGTAGGCCTAGCTCTACCCTTACTACTCCAGACAAATATATCCAAAAGGTACCTGTTGCTGGAAGAAATTAGGCTTTCCCATTGTAGGTGAAAAAATACACAGCTCCAATAAATATCAACATGGTTGTTATTGTGGAGGGATGATCATTCATCTTAGAACCCAGTGTGAGATAATATTTGTTCTGCAGCTGATCCAAAACAATGTAATCTGGACTGGTGGGGTCATAGTGTATTGATATCCAGAGTCTATTGGTATACGGTGTGATATTTATGTGTCTGTCATACCAGAATCAACACACTATGGTAAGGTTAAAATGATCACTATGATTTGGTAATACTTTGCCGTGATGAGGACTCATGTCTGCAATAGCAGACAAACTATTCTAGTGACTTCAAGATTTCAATCAGTGGGATTAAGTCAGTGCGGATTATGTGCTTAACTGTAGAGATGAACTAACCTGCCTCAAAATGGCCTCTCCAGTTTTCAGTAAAATGCAGCAGATATAATTTTCATCGTGTTGTCTTAACACATCTTGGTCAGCAAGCAAATTGTACTTTATCAGTATTCACCACTATGTGTACTGTATATAGCCACCAGGTGTTGACTTGTGTTCCAAACCAAGGGACCCAAATAGTCCAATGTCCCGAGTCCCCAGTGCTGGCTGCACGTGGCCAACCTGCCCTGCACAATGGAGACCGGATCCCAGGTGTGTTGAGTTCCTGTGACCTGGTGTGAAAATGCCACAATGGGGTGGTACCGGCACGTGTTGTGGTGTTGATTCCCTGAAGAGGAGTGGGTTTTAATGAGCCCCCCAGCGATGGCTTTCCAGCCTTAAGCCTCGATGTGCAGGGAGTCTGTTTTAAGGCCTTTTCCTCCATATGGGCAATTCCCTGGATGATCATCACTCATGCCGAGCCCAGACTTCCATTGAAAACATTATATTTCCCCCACATCTCACAGCGGGGAGGCGGGGAGGCGGTGGTAGAGGTAGGGGGCTCATCTAAATTTTAAAAACGGCATCCGTTGAGATTGAAACTCCCAAGTGGAATGAGCTTGCCCTGGAATTCGATAAAATCAAGTTCTGCTTTGAATACCTTGAGACTCATTCAAATAGTATCAAAGGTAGAGCGAGGATATCCCCATGTGAGCGAGAAGAGAACAGACAATACCAATGGGAAGAGACGATGCCGAGGAGTTGGGCTGTTCTTCAGAAAAATAAAAATGGTTAAGGAAAAAAAAAACAAATATTCTAAACTTTTTAACAAAAGACGCTCTGCAATCTTTGAGCCTTTCAAACCGTACTACTTGCTGTTTTCCCCCTTTGTTCTTCTCAAACCGTGTTTGTTGGTAATATTTTTTATTTATTTACAGTGATAGCTCTAAGGGACAAGAATATATTGACTGGCTGCATCATCTTAATTGCATGTTGCAAGCCACCAGCAGCTCGGAGAGAGACAGCAATGTCAAAGACCTTGGAACAGGTCTGTCTTTGAAGCAGAAATGTGATTTACCTTTACAAACTGAAATGGTAGCTATATCTTTTCATGAGAAACGTTGGAGCCATAACACAAAGTCTTACAGGATTACTGGTGAAGTTATTATTTTTAACAATGAGACCGAGCGTTTAAAATAGGTATTGCTATCTAAATTCACAATACTGGAGAGAGTTGTCTCCCTCCTCCCCAGACTCGAAGCTCATGAGGGTTGCCAGGTCAAAATGGGCTGTGTTCGGAGTCAACTCGGAGGCAATCGGGGAGTGGGCGAAATGGGCAGTAGGCGGAGTCAACTCAGAGAATAGTGACTGAAGCGGGCCAAAACAAAAACAGACGTTCCTACCTAGAATGGTTTCCTTTGAAAGTTTCAAAGGAAAACTTGCTGGCTGTAGCATTGTTGTCGGAGAAGTCAGTATTTCGACCTAGCATTTTTACTTAATGTGCAATGACATATCATGGTCATCATAAGTATGTATGCATGTATATATGTATGTATCAATGATGTATGTTGGTATAGGTGCTCGGTGAGTGGGAAGATAGGTCGGTAGGTATGGCAGTATGTATTATGTATGGGATGGATGGAATTATGGATTGATTTTTTTTTACACACATAAAATGTTTATCTGACAAGTTAGTATTGCAGATGACAAAGACTGGTGTTACTGAATATTCAAAGATAGCCTTGCCTGGTAGACAGATTAGTCAGCAGGTTAATTACTAATTACTGCAGCTAATTACTAATATTATCTACTGCAAAATACATGCAAAGGAAACATTATAGTGTGTGTGTGTGTGTGTGTGTGTGTTGTATGTGTGTGTTGTATGTGTGTGTGTGTGTGTGTGTGTGTGTGTAGAAAACCTCCATAGGGATGGTTTCTGATGCCTTTTAGTAAAGCACTAATTGCAGTTTAGCACTTATTCATAATTTCTTCCTTGCACTTTTCGGGGTGTTTGTTTTGGCTTAACAGTGTTTACTTTTGGGTCTGCACGTGTGTGTGTGTCTATGTTCACCCGTGTGTTTGTGTGTGTGTGTGTGTGTGTGTGTGTGTCTGTGTGCATGCATGCGTATGTTCATGCGCATGTGTGTGCGCATGTGCATGCAAGCGTATGTTTGTGTGCGAGTGCGTGTGTGTGTGTGTGTGTGTGTGTGTGTGTGTGTGTGTGTGTGTGTGTGTGTGTGTGTGTGTGTGTGTGTG